>NW_025556094.1:0-62500 GCF_020424385.1 Procambarus clarkii
TATGCAAGTAATAATAATAATACTTCATCCCACTGAGAGAGAGAGGTCAAAGGGAGACAACACTATACAGGCTCTGTTGACTTCACCAGCACATAAAGCCACTCAGGAGAGAGCCTGAGAGGATGAAGTCAAGGGGGAACTAATAACACTCTATATAGGCTCTGTTGACGTCAACATATAAAGCCACTCAGGAGAGAGCCTGAGAGGAAGAAGTCAAGGGGGAACTAATAACACTCTATATAGGCTCTGTTGACGTCAACATATAAAGCCACTCAGGAGAGAGCCTGAGAGGAAGAAGTCAAGGGGGAACTAATAACACTCTATATAGGCTCTGTTGACGTCAACATATAAAGCCACTCAGGAGAGAGCCTGAGAGGAAGAAGTCAAGGGGGAACTAATAACACTCTATATAGGCTCTGTTGACGTCAACATATTAAGCCACTCAGGAGACAATGTGAGCAATAATTCACTATACAAATAAATCTCGGCAATAAACTTCATTTTACTTTTGTTCATGGAAGATGATATATAGGTCGAGAAGGTCATTTAGGGTTAAATTTTGCATGATGAGTTATGCAAGTTTAAACAAGCAAGATGGTTTTGCAAGAGGGTTAACTTAACCTTGAGGGTTTACAGTAACATATAAGTTTACATAAATATGTTGACATATGTATGGCTACATAACCTTTAAGTCAACTCTCTCTCTCTCTCTCTCTCTCTCTCTCTCTCTCTCTCTCTCTCTCTCTCTCTCTCTCTCTCTCTCTCTCTCATCTGTCTTTTCCCCCTAATATTATACTTTCCCACCTCTAAGTAAAGCCTTCACGGGACTGAAGGAACATGAAAATCGCATCAAACGAACTCTGCAATATTTACAGGCGATAAAGGGCTGGAAGAACCCTTATACAAAATATGTAATACGTTTAATAATTACTTTTACGTATAACTTTCTTTGGCGTCAAGTGACACTTGACGCCTTCGAGGAGCTGTGTTTAGAGCTGCGAAATATGAAATGGTTGCAGTATGACTCTTATCTGGACTGTTTAGTGGTACAATAAACGCTAAGACTAACGTAAATTCGGTCATATAAATGCACCTGGACATAACCAAGAGACAAGGGACAAGATCCGTAACTTTCCAGGATCAGCAGTTCCAGTATTCATGTGTTTTGGTGTGTCGTCATGTGTTCTGGTGTGTCTTCATGTGTTCTGGTGTGTCGTCATGTGTTCTGGTGTGTCTTCATGTGTTCTGGTGTGTCTTCATGTGTTCTGGGGTGTTCTGGTGTGTCTTCATGTGTTCTGGTGTGTCTTCATGTGTTCTGGTGTGTCTTCATGTGTTCTGGTGTGTCTTCATGTGTTCTGGAGTGTCTTCATGTGTTCTGGAGTGTCTTCATGTGTTCTGGTGTGTCTTTATGTGTTCTGGGGTGTCATGTGTTCTGGTGTGTCTTCATGTGTTCTGGTGTGTCTTCATGTGTTCTGGTGTGTCTTCATGTGTTCTGGAGTCTTCATGTGTTCTGGTGTGTCTTTGTGTGTTCTGGGGTGTCATGTGTTCTGGTGTGTCTTCATGTGTTCTGGTGTGTCTTCATGTGTTCTGGTGTGTCTTCATGTGTTCTGGTGTGTCTTCATGTGTTCTGGTGTGTCTTCATGTGTTCTGGTGTGTCTTCATGTGTTCTGGTGTGTCTTCATGTGTTCTGGTGTGTCTTCATGTGTTCTGGTGTGTCTTCATGTGTTCTGGAGTCTTCATGTGTTCTGCAGTCTTCATGTCTTGCAGGAGCTAGTTCTCTGGGCGTTCCAACCGATGTCTTAATTCATGTTTGGTCATTTAGATTGATATAACAGAATGTATAGTGCTTTTAAACGGCTAAGTATTAGGTTCTAAAACGATAGAGGGCGGTTCAAAGTTAGAAAACGCAAGTATTAGGCACTAAAGAGTTAGGAGGCAATTAAACATGAAACACCTTAGATTCTAGATTTGTAAAACATTTGGATGTGGTTCAACATTAGAAAACGTAGGTCTCTATGCAGAAAAGAATAAATCCTTTGGGATTAGCCAACATTGGATGATTCCACTTCAGCGTAAATCCTGCTAAGCAGAAAACAAAAAAGTTAGGCCAAAACAGCAGTTTCGACCTTCACGAGTTGCGAAACAAGATCAAGAGGGAGACACTGTGGGAATAACTGTAAGCCATCAGGGTGAGCAGGCCAGGCTCCCCACCACCTCCGCCCCAGCCCTGCCAGCCCACCCGGACGGGATCCCACATAATCACCATTATTTCTCATTAAAACGGAACGCTAAAAAGGCCAAAGTTTTCAGTCGGATTTACTCGCCCTGTGAACGTGACAACAATATTTTCCAGAATTATAATATTTTATTTAAATATTCTGCAGACTGTCTTATATTGTGGCCTTTAGTGTACCACGGCAGTTACTAGGTAATATATATATATATATATATTATATATATATATATATATATAAATGACTGTCAGACCATGGAGGAAGAATTGAAACTAGAATTTCCTTAAGTAGTTTCGTATTTAATAATACATCTTCAGAAAGGTCCCTTCTGAAGATGTATTATTAAATGCGAAAGTACTTAAGGAAATTCCTCACTGTCACATTTTTCATCACGTGTTAACTTTCGTGATTTACACGCACGCACGCACACACACACACACACACACACACAGGGCGGGGGTGGGGTGAAAGGTCCTAGAATGGATAAGGAACTACCTAACAGGAAGGAGCCAAAGAGTTACGGTAAGGGGCGAGAAGTCGGACTGGCGAACAGTAACAAGTGGAGTACCACAAGGATCGGTGCTGGGACCAATTCTATTTCTTGTATATGTTAACGACATGTTTACAGGCGTAGAGTCCTACATGTCGATGTTTGCGGATGATGCAAAGTTGATGAGAAGAGTTGTGACAGATGAGGATTGCAGGATCCTCCAAGAGGACCTGAACAGATTGCAGAGATGGTCAGAGAAATGGCTACTAGAATTCAACACGAGCAAATGTAAAGTTATGGAAATGGGACTAGGAGATAGGAGACCAAAGGGACAGTACACAATGAAGGGGAACAGCCTACCTGTAACGACGCGTGAAAGAGACCTGGGGGTGGACGTAACACCTAATCTATCTCCTGAGGCACATATTAATAGGATAACGACAGCAGCGTACTCTACACTGGCAAAAGTTAGAACATCATTCAGAAACCTAAGTAAGGAGGCATTTAGGGCGCTTTACACTGCCTACGTAAGGCCAGTCTTAGAGTATGCCGCCTCATCATGGAGTCCCCATCTGAAGAAGCATATAATGAAACTGGAAAAGGTTCAGAGGTTTGCAACGAGACTCGTCCCAGAGCTACGAGGGATGGGGTATGAAGAGCGCCTGAGGGAACTGTGCCTTACGACACTAGAAAGAAGAAGGGAGAGGGGGGACATGATAGGAACGTATAAGATACTCAGAGGAATTGACAGAGTGGACATAGACGAAATGTTCACACGGAATAGTAACAGAACGAGAGGACATGGATGGAAGCTTGAAACTCAGATGAGTCACAGAGATGTTAGGAAGTTTTCTTTTAGCGTGAGAGTAGTGGGGAAATGGAATGCACTTCAGGAACAGGTTGTGGAAGCAAATACTATTCATAATTTTAAAACCAGGTATGATAGGGAAATGGGACACGAGTCATTGCTGTAAACAACCGATGCTCGAAAGGCGGGATCCAAGAGTCAATGCTCGATCCTGCAAGCACATATAGGTGAGTACACACACACACACACACACATATATATATATATATATATATATATATATATATATATATATATATATATATATATATATATATATATATATATATATATATATATATATATATATATATATATATATATATATATATATATATATATATATATATATATATATATATATATATATATATATATATATATGTCGTACCTAGTAGCCAGAACGCACTTCTCAGCCTACTATGCAAGGCCCGATTTGCCTAATAAGCCAAGTTTTCATGAATTAATTGTTTTTCGATTACCTAACCTACCGAACATAACCTAACCTAACTTTTTCGGCTACCTAACCTAACCTATAGAGATAGGTTAGGTTAGGTTAGGTAGGGTTGGTTAGGTTCGGTTATATATCTACGTTAATTTTAACTCCAATAAAAAAAATTGACCTCATACATAATGAAATTGGTAGCTTTATCATTTCATAAGAAAAAAATTAGAGAAAATATATTAATTCAGGAAAACTTGGCTTATTAGGCAAATCGGGCCTTGCATAGTAGGCCGAGAGGTGCGTTCTGGCTACTAGGTACGACATATATATATATATATATATATATATATATATATATATATATATATATATATATATATATATATATATATATATATATATTGTGACAATAATCTCCTTCAAGAGATTGAGCCTGCTCTTCCCTCTAGAAATACGTCGCAACAAACTATATAAAACTACTAGGGAAGAAATGTCCAACAACGACAACAACATCTCCGGTTTGCCAGAGCGCAAAACGTATGCAGCCAGGGACACCTGTTCAGACTCAAACCGCCAAACTACCTGTTGATCGCTGCCGGCTCCTCGCTGATTGGTCACCGGTCTGGCTGCAACTGCACTCGCCCCCCCATACTACTTGATGTCTGGGGTCGCCACGACCTCAGACCTCAGAATATTCAGTGCTTCCACAGTTAACACTTCTCCCGGCTAGACGTTAGCGTGTACTGAGAGAGGTGGTAGCTTAAAGCCAATATTCCAGCACCTTCCATTTAATTTTGTATTCCACTTCTTGTTATTTTGTCTTAACGTAACTTTTCATTGTGTCATTTAATTATTCTTATTCTTTTGATTGATTGATTTTATTATAAGAATTTGTTTGTCCCTTTTATTCATGTTTTGATTTATTTAACGTAATTAAAATTTCATTGTTAA
Source organism: Procambarus clarkii (assembly GCF_020424385.1). NCBI lineage: Eukaryota > Metazoa > Arthropoda > Malacostraca > Decapoda > Cambaridae > Procambarus > Procambarus clarkii. The sequence continues at coordinate 4,968 of NW_025556094.1, forward strand.
AATTTACTTGTGTTTTGTGTGTCTTCTCCTTACCTTACCACAGACGAAGTTCCAGTTTTTCTATTTTTTTTTATAACTATGTGACGAGGCCATACCCCTAGCCTTAAACAGCCGAACACCAACGCATTACCGTCACAAGTTATATGGGGGCCTGTCCGGGATCTTCACTCAGGTACTGGTGCCAAGTGGTAATTTATGGTAAGCGTATTTAACTTTGTTAACGTAGCTTTACTATTTTTCATATTCAATTTCATTTTTTATAAGGTGCGGTGTATTGTGCATTACGAGAGTAACATATAGTGAAGGTGAGACAACTTTGGATTACGTGGTGACTGTAGGCCTCAGTCATACTCTTAATTGGTCATCTCTCCCTCCGTGTTATTACTCGTGTTTACCATCTTTGTCCCTTGAATATTTCTCATTTTGACAGATCATCATATTGGTACCCTGGTACTGTGGTCTGCCCCGGGTCAAGAGTACCCAATCTTCTGCAATCTGACTGTAGGAGGACAAAGAGGGCCATAGTTCCTCTAGCTCGAACTTTAGTTGCTGAATTGGGACCTCAGCAGCAGTTCTCGTCACCAGTTGACACCTCGCACCCCTACACGTCAGTCAGAGATGATGATACATACAACGGTAGGGAATTAGCTTACTTTTTCAGAGCACAAAAGTTCGCTAATTCTGTAAGTATCATATTAAATTCAGTAGGAAAAACTTGCTTTATGTCCTATAGAGACTTGGCAAGGTATGCCTACATCCTTGGACTACCAATTTTACTTTTGAGACAATTACCTGTTTCATTTGTTTTCGAAACTCTGTTTCATTTGTTAGTAGGATTTTCTTGCCCTTATTCTCTTACATGAGTACTGGGTACAAGATTTCCTGCGCCCTTGATTTAAAATTAATCATTTAACATCTTTTACTTAACTTTAATTGTTAAAGATCTCACAGGATAGGTACCAGTTGCCACGTTTTCCTGTTTCTGACATTCACTATTGAATATTCGTGTACCTTTATTTGCTAATTTCACCATGTTTCGTCTCCAAGCTTTCCGTGCAAATCCAGCAGGTGAAATAGGGACTTTAAGTCGTGCCAAGAGGACTGAATTACAAACTCTTGCACATGAGTATCAACTAGAAGTTCCCTACGAAGCCAACAAAAATGACCTACACAACCTGTTGCTGGATTACTATTTAGAGCAAGGTAAGATAGACTCTGAAACTCATGAAACTTACTATATTGCAGAGAAAACTGACTTGGCGACGATGAAACTCAAACTAGAGCTGGCCAAGATTGAAGAACGAACAGCTGCCATACGGAGGGAAGAACAAGAACGAGAAATCACCCTCAGAGAACGCGAAGCTGCTTTGAGAAGAGACGAACAAGAACGCGAGGCCGCTTTGAGAAGAGACGAACAAGAACGTGAGATTGCCTTACTCCGTGAACGTGAACGAGTACAGCTTGAAACGCTCCAGGAGCGGGAACGCTTACAGCTTGAAACCAAACAACGCGAGTTGAAGATGCAACGCGAACATGACAAGCAACAAGCGACTCTGGCTCTAGAGTGTCGTCAACGCGAAATCGCCTTGGAAACTTCCCACTTCACTCAACGCCAGCAAGCTACTGCCAATCTTCCCGTCAGTTTTAATATATCACATGCAAGTAAGTTAATGCCATCCTTTGTAGAAGCAGAAGTTGATGTGTTTTTCACCACCTTTGAAACCCTTGCTAATCAACTCAGTTGGCCTGTCGACCAATGGGCCACACTTCTCAGAGTCCATCTTACAGGTAGAGCTGCAGTCACACTCAGTACTTTGGCGTCTGAGAATGACTACCACACTCTGAAACAAGCAGTGTTGGACGCCTACCTACTTTCCACAGAAAGTTATAGAAGGAAATTCCGTGACCACCTGAAGGCAAGTACCACTACCTTCCTTGAGTTTGCTAACACGAAACGGAGGTATTTCATGAAATGGCTGGAAGCAGCACATGTCTCTACTTTTACAGAACTCGTCAACCTGATGCTTGTTGAAGAATTCTTGAGGCGTGTGCCGCCTCCTGTCCGCCTCTACTTAGCAGATAAAGAAGAAACCGACTACCTGAAGTGTGCTAAGTCGGCTGACACTTACAGCCTCATCCACCGGCTGACACCCGAACCATCCTCCAGTAAGAAGTCGTGGTACAGTTACGAGAAGGTGAGCCCCGATCAAGCTGGTTCACAACTGTACTGCAAGTATTGTAGACTCTATGGACATACCATAGACAAGTGTGGTAAGTCTCAATACAAGGGAATCACTGACCAACCAAGACCCAAACCCACTCCTCCTAAGTCCGGTAAGCCTGTGATGAATGTTGGTGTTAAGGTTAATGATCTTTCTCTTTTCAGTAACCACCTGTATACTGGAACTGTCTCTGCCAACGGTTCAAATCCGGAGGGACGTTTCAAATTGAAGATCTTGAGGGACACAGCGGCTCTACAATCGATCATCTTGAAGTCGGCTGTGCTCAACATCACCTACACCGGAGAAACTGTCTTCATCACTGACCTCACTGCTACCACTCCATACCCTCTCGCCAGAGTCCACCTGGATTGTCCCTACGTGAACGGGGAAGTCCAAGTCGCCGTCAGGGAAAAGCCTTTTCCCATGCCTGGAGTGCAACTTCTCCTAGGCAACGACTTGGCATAATACCTGCAACCGACCAACCTTATCGTCATGGACAAACCCCAGGTGTGTAACTCTGTGCCAAGTAACCCTATTCTAGAGTATGTTCCAGCAGAGGTTCAAGAGAGTGAGGAAGTTTCTCCTCCGGTTCTCGTGACCACCCGTGCACAAGCCGCACGTCCACAGCCAGCTGACTCTACTGCTACCGCTGTCCCTCAAGACCCTCAGAAACTACCCCCGCATCTGACCAAGTTGGAGTTCCGTAAGTTGCAGAGGGAAGATCTTACTTTAACACCATTGTTTTTCCAGGCTGAGACTCAACCCGACAGTATTCCTGGGTTCTTCCTAGAGAACGACTTGCTCTACCGCAGATATAGACCCAGTAAACTGAAGGAGGAGGACGATTGGGCCAACATCGAACAACTTGTGATTCCTACCAGCCTGCGGCCCACTATTCTACACCTGGCCCACGGAGCATTCTCCCACTACGGCTTCAACAAGACTTACCATGGGATTCGTCAAGACTACTACTGGCCAGGTATGGTAAATAACGTCAAACAGTATGTCAAACAGTGTCATACATGTCAGATGGCAGGCAAACCGAACATCTCCATTCCCAGAGCGCCACTGATTCCCATACAGGTGCCTGCAGAACCTTTCCACAGACTCATAATAGACTGTGTTGGTCCTTTACCTCGGACCAGTTCAGGTAACGCCTACATCCTAACCATCCTGTGTCCTACCATCAGATTTCCCATAGCAGTTCCAGTGAAGAACATCACGGCTGCTACGGTTATAAAACATCTATTGAAGATCTTCACTCAATACGGATTTCCCAGGGAGATTCAAAGTGACTGTGGTACCAACTTCACCAGTGATCTCTTCAAAAGGACACTGGAGGAGTTCAACATCAAACAGGTATTGTCCAGCCCCTATCATCCTGCTTCACAGGGTTCTCTTGAACGTAGTCATCAGACCATCAAAGCACTCTTGAAAAAGTTTTGTAGTGAAACCTCGAAGGATTGGGATAAGCAGATTGACCTTATAATGTGTATTTTCAGAAGTCTCCCCAATGAGTCCCTAGGAGTATCTCCTTATGAGATGCTCTACGGCCGTAAGTGCCGTACTCCCCTTAAGGCTTTCAAAGACTCTCTCAGAGATGCCACCTTCAGTGAGCATCAGAATGTGCCCCAGTTTCTTCAAAACCTTCAACACATTCTCGAGAGAGTCCACCGTTTTGGCCATGATAATCTATTGAAAGCCCAGGAGAGAATGAAAACTCATTACAACCAGACCAGCAAGGTAAGAAAATTCAAGGCGGGAGACTTCGTCCTTGCATATTTCCCTATCCCAGGTTCACCTTTACAAAACAGATTTTCAGGACCCTACCGCATCAAGGAGTGCAGGAATAATAACAACTACGTAATAGAGACTCCAGATAGGCGGCGGAAGACCCAGCTGTGCCACGTCAACCTCCTGAAGCAATATAATGGTACTCCTCCCACTGTCCTGACTAACTATTCTACCTTCACAGAACCCTACATCCACAGTGAGACCTTCCCAGCTTCTCCTCCCGAAAGCACTGACAAGGAGTCAGCGCTTTCTAATTCCGAAATCCTTAATGATCTTCCCAAATACTTTCAGGATAATCATAGTGCACCTCTTGTCAAGATCTTCAGAGGACATCAAGAGTTGTTCCGAGATGATCCCCAAGAGTGTAATGTTACCCAGCACGACATCCAACTGCTCCCCGACACCCGGCCGATTCGTCAACCCTTCTACCGAATCAGCCCGAGCAAGAAGGAAGTCATGCGTGCTGAGGTGCAGTACCTCTTGGACCATGGACTGGCTACACCTTGTGAGTCCCCCTGGGCCTCACCTTGTATCTTGGTGCCCAAACCCCAAGATACGAACGCCTTCCTTTCGGACTATGTAATGCCCCGGCTACCTTTCAAAGAGCTGTCAACCGTGTCATCCAGGGCTCGGATAACACATACGCCTACCTGGACGATATCGTCGTAGCCTCCAACACCTGGAGTGAACATCTGCTCCAGCTGCGACGTCTGTTCTCCAAGCTCCTGACAGCCGGCCTTACCATCAACCTGGGCAAGTCCACTTTCGCGAAAGATATCACCAAGCCTTTCGTCCTTCATGTCGACGCCAGTGGTACCGGCGTTGGTGGTGTTCTGATGCAACAACGAGGCGAGGAGGTTCTACCTGTCAGCTACTACAGCTACAAACTGAAACCACACCAGAGGAACTACAGCACTATTGAAAAGGAGCTACTATCCATCGTCCTGAACCTCCAACACTTCGCTCCGTACCTACAAGGCGCCAGGTCTACCACCATCTTCTCAGACCACAACCCTCTCCGCTTCCTACATCAAGCCCAATTCTCCAACCAGCGTCTTCTACGATGGGCTCTGTATTTACAAGACTTCAACCTGGAGATCCGCTATATCAAGAGTTCTGACAACACCATAGCCGATGCCCTCTCCAGAGTTTATGAAGTAGAAGCGACTCCATCCATTACTCCACCACATAACGACGTACTTCTTCCAGAACCGCAGGCTTCGGGGGAGAGTTGTGACAATAATCTCCTTCAAGAGATTGAGCCTGCTCTTCCCTCTAGAAATACGTCGCAACAAACTATATAAAACTACTAGGGAAGAAATGTCCAACAACGACAACAACATCTCCGGTTTGCCAGAGCGCAAAACGTATGCAGCCAGGGACACCTGTTCAGACTCAAACCGCCAAACTACCTGTTGATCGCTGCCGGCTCCTCGCTGATTAGTCACCGGTCTGGCTGCAACTGCACTCGCCCCCCCCATACTACTTGATGTCTGGGGTCGCCACGACCTCAGACCTCAGAATATTCAGTGCTTCCACAGTTAACACTTCTCCCGGCTAGACGTTAGCGTGTACTGAGAGAGGTGGTAGCTTAAAGCCAATATTCCAGCACCTTCCATTTAATTTTGTATTGCACTTCTTGTTATTTTGTCTTAACGTAACTTTTCATTGTGTCATTTAATTATTCTTATTCTTTTGATTGATTGATTTTATTATAAGAATTTGTTTGTCCCTTTTATTCATGTTTTGATTTATTTAACGTAATTAAAATTTCATTGTTAAAATTTACTTGTGTTTTGTGTGTCTTCTCCTTACCTTACCACAGACGAAGTTCCAGTTTTTCTATTTTTTTTTTATAACTATGTGACGAGGCCATACCCCTAGCCTTAAACAGCCGAACACCAACGCGTTACCGTCACAATATATATATATATATATATATATATATATATATATATATATATATAAATGACTGTCAGACCATGGAGGAAGAATTGAAACTAGAATTTCCTTAAGTAGTTTCGTATTTAATAATACATCTTCAGAAAGGTCCCTTCTGAAGATGTATTATTAAATGCGAAAGTACTTAAGGAAATTCCACACTGTCACATTTTTCATCACGTGTTAACTTTCGTGATTTACACGCACGCACGCGCGCACACACACACACACACACACACACACACACACACACACACACACACACACACACACACACACACATTATGTATATATATATATATATATATATATATATATATATATATATATATACATACATACATACATACATACATACATATATATATACATATATATATACATTATATATATATATATATATATATATATATATATATATATATATATATATATATATATATATATATATATATATATATATATATACATATATTCTCAACTCTGATTTCTTGAAATGATTTCATCGGGTGATTGTGGTAGTGAGAGGGTTCACAAAAATAGTTATGTTTACATGCCTAAACAAACATGCAATGACAACAAGCAATAACACCTAAGCCAGGTAATATTCAAGCTCAATGCTCATTATAATAATTGTTTCTTTTTTCTGCGGCGAGTAGCGTGTTGGATGGAGTGTGGTACAGTCTATGTTGGGTGGAGTGTGGTACAGTCAATGTTGGGTGGAGTGTGGTACAGTCAATGTTGGGTGGAGTGTGGTACAGTCTATGTTGGATGGAGTGTGGTACAGTCAATGTTGGGTGGAGTGTGGTACAGTCAATGTTGGGTGGAGTGTGGTACAGTCTATGTTGGGTGGAGTGTGGTACAGTCTATGTTGGGTGGAGTGTGGTACAGTCAATGTTGGGTGGAGTGTGGTACAGTCTGTGTTGGGTGGAGTGTGGTACAGTCAATGTTGGGTGGAGTGTGGTACAGTCTATGTTGGATGGAGAGTGATACAGTCTATGTTGGGTGGAGTGTGGTATAGTCTATGTTGGGTGGAGTGTGGTACAGTCTATGTTGGATGGAGTGTGGTACAGTCTATGTTGGATGGAGTGTGGTACAGTCTGTGTTGGGTGGAGTGTGGTACAGTCAATGTTGGGTGGAGTGTGGTACAGTCTATGTTGGATGGAGTGTGGTACAGTCAATGTTGGGTGGAGTGTGGTACAGTCAATGTTGGGTGGAGTGTGGTACAGTCAATGTTGGGTGGAGTGTGGTACAGTCTGTGTTGGGTGGAGTGTGGTACAGTCTATGTTGGGTGGAGTGTGGTACAGTCTATGTTGGGTGGAGTGTGGTATAGTCTATGTTGGGTGGAGTGTGGTGTGGTGTGGTGTGTGGAGTGTGATTTAGTAGGTGGAGTATGATGTGGTGGATGGAGTGTAAAGTGGTGGGTGGAATGTGGTGTTGTGAGTAGTTGATGGTGTATGGTATGATATGAAGTATGGGTGGTAAGAGTGTGGTATGGTGTGTAGTATGGTGTGTTGAGGACAGAGTATGATGTGCTGTCCAAGGAATATGGTGTGGTTTGGGATGGATGGCAAGCCTACTGAAAAGAGAGGTCACAATTAATATCCCTCCTGATCACCCAGGCCATCACTATGGAACATTGAGTCCAATAGGGATTGCCACTGAACTAGTTTGTCCCAAATAGCGAGCTCCGTAATCAAAGGAAGGAATAATACGATCAAATACGCCGTACTGGATCTACAATTATATATTGTCTCGAGGTTGTTAGCGGACTCACAATCGGGCATACAACAGCAACTGACTATTGTTGTTATATGTACAACATCAAAGTTAAGGACGCACTGTAAAAGCACCACCAAGGATCACTGCTGCTTCCTCAGCCGACAATAACAAATATCAGTACTAATGGCGAATCACTGGAAGAGAATTATTATGAGGAATGCACTTGATATGAAACAGGAAGGAGAATCCACTGGAAGATCTATCCACTGGAAGGGGGAATAACATGGTATAAGATCTAGCCACGATCTATCCACTACGGGGGGAAGAACAAGGTATAAAAGATACGTGACTTTATGGAAAATTAACTTCATCTCGTTTTCGAGGCGACGAAAAAAAGTATATATAGGAACTACGTCTCGTCCAGCTGTAGTGCTCCTTCCTCGCCACCATACTCCTTCCTCTCCACCATACCCCTTCCTCGCCACCATACCCCTTCCTCGCCACCATACCCGTCCTCGCCACCATGCCCCCTTCCTTGCCACCATACCCTTCCTCGCCACTATACCCTTCCTCGCCACCATGCCCCCTTCCTCGCCACCATACCCCTTCCTCTCTACCATACCCTTTCATGCCACCATAACCCTTCCTCTCCACCATACCCCTTCCTCGCCACCATACCCTTCCTCGCCACCATACCCTTCCTCGCCACCATACCCCTTCCTCGCCACCATAACCTTCCTCGCCACCATGCCCCCTTCCTCTCCACCATACCCCTTCCTCGCCACCATACCCTTCCTCGCCACCATACCCGTCCTCGCCACCATGCCCCCTTCCTCGCCACCATACCCCTTCCTCTCTACCATACCCTTTCATGCCACCATAACCCTTCCTCTCCACCATATCCCTTCCTCGCCACCATACCCTTCCTCGCCACCATACCCCTTCCTCGCCACCATAACCTTCCTCGCCACCATAACCTTCCTCGCCTCCATACCCTTCCTCGCCACAATACCCGTCATCGCCACCATACCCTTCCTCGCCACCATACCCCTTCCTCGCCACCATACCCTTCCTCGCCACCATACCCCTTCCTCGCCACCATACCCTTCCTCGCCACCATACCCCTTCCTCGCCACCATACCCTTCCTCGCCACCATACCCTTCCTCGCCACCATACCCTTCCTCGCCACCATACCCTTCCTCGCCACCATACCCTTCCTCGCCACCATACCCTTCCTCGCCACCATACCCCTTCCTCTCCACCCTACCCTTCCTCTCCACCACACCCTTCCTCGCCACCATACCCTTCCTCGCCACCATACCCTTCCTCGCCACCATACCCTTCCTCGCCACCATACCCTTCCTCGCCACCATACCCTTCCTCGCCACCATACCCTTCCTCGCCACCATACCCTTCCTCGCCACCATACCCTTCCTCGCCACCATACCCTTCCTCGCCACCATACCCTTCCTCGCCACCATACCCTTCCTCGCCACCATACCCTTCCTCGCCACCATACCCTTCCTCGCCACCATACCCTTCCTCGCCACCATACCCTTCCTCGCCACCATACCCTTCCTCGCCACCATACCCTTCCTCGCCACCATACCCTTCCTCGCCACCATACCCTTCCTCGCCACCATACCCTTCCTCGCCACCATACCCTTCCTCGCCACCATACCCTTCCTCGCCACCTTCCTCGCCACCATACCCTTCCTCCCACCTTCCTCGCCACCATACCCTACCCCTCGCCACCATACCCTTCCTCGCCACCATACCCTTCCTCGCCACCCCCTCCTCGCCACCTTCGCCACCCCTTCCTCGCCACCATACCCCCCTTCCTCGCCACCATACCCTTCCTCGCCACCATACCCCCTTACCCCTCGCCACCATACCCTTCCTCGCCACCATACCCTTCCTCGCCACCATACCCTTCCTCGCCACCATACCCTTCCTCGCCACCACCCTTCCTCGCCACCATACCCTTCCTCGCCACCATACCCCTTCCTCGCCACCATACCCTTCCTCGCCACCATACCCTTCCTCGCCACCATACCCTTCCTCGCCACCATACCCTTCCTCGCCACCATACCCTTCCTCGCCACCATACCCTTCCTCGCCACCATACCCTTCCTCGCCACCATACCCTTCCTCGCCACCATACCCTTCCTCGCCACCATACCCCCTTCCTCGCCACCATACCCTTCCTCGCCACCATACCCTTCCTCGCCACCATACCCTTCCTCGCCACCATACCCTTCCTCGCCACCATACCCCCTCGCTCACCATACCCTTCCTCGCCACCCCTTCGCCACCATACCCTTCCTCGCCACCATACCCTTCCTCGCCACCATACCCTTCCTCGCCACCATACCCTTCCTCGCCACCATACCCTTCCTCGCCACCATACCCTTCCTCGCCACCATACCCTTCCTCGCCACCATACCCTTCCTCGCCACCATACCCTTCCTCGCGCCACCATACCCTTCCTCGCCACCATACCCTTCCTCGCCACCATACCCTTCCTCGCCACCATACCCTTCCTCGCCACCATACCCTTCCTCGCCACCATACCCTTCCTCGCCACCATACCCTTCCTCGCCACCATACCCTTCCTCGCCACCATACCCTTCCTCGCCACCATACCCTTCCTCGCCACCATACCCTTCCTTCCTCGCCACCTCGCCACCATACCCTTCCTCGCCACCATACCCTTCCTCGCCACCATACCCTTCCTCGCCACCATACCCTTCCTCGCCACCATACCCTTCCTCGCCACCATACCCTTCCTCGCCACCATACCCTTCCTCGCCACCATACCCTTCCTCGCCACCATACCCTTCCTCGCCACCACCCTTCCTCGCCACCATACCCTTCCTCGCCACCATACCCTTCCTCGCCACCATACCCTTCCTCGCCACCATACCCTTCCTCGCCACCATACCCTTCCTCGCCACCATACCCTTCCTCGCCACCATACCCTTCCTTCCTCGCCACCATACCCTTCCTCGACACCATACCCTTCCTCGCCACCATACCCTTCCTCGCCACCATACCCTTCCTCGCCACCATACCCTTCCTCGCCACCATACCCTTCCTCGCCACCATACCCTTCCTGGCCACCATACCCTTCCTCGCCACCATACCCTTCCTCGCCACCATACCCTTCCTCGCCACCATACCCTTCCTCGCCACCATACCCTTCCTCGCCACCATACCCTTCCTCGCCACCATACCCTTCCTCGCCACCATACCCTTCCTCGCCACCATACCCCTTCCTCGCCACCATACCCTTCCTCGCCACCATACCCTTCCTCGCCACCATACCCTTCCTCGCCACCATACCCTTCCTCGCCACCATACCCTTCCTCGCCACCATACCCTTCCTCGCCACCATACCCTTCCTCGCCACCATACCCTTCCTCGCCACCATATCGCCACCATACCCTTCCTCGCCACCATACACCATACACCCTTCCTCGCCACCACCATACCCTTCCTCGCCACCATACCCTTCCTCGCCACCATACCCTTCCTCGCCACCATACCCTTCCTCGCCACCATACCCTTCCTCGCCACCATACCCTTCCTCGCCACCATACCCTTCCTCGCCACCATACCCTTCCTCGCCACCATACCCTTCCTCGCCACCATACCCTTCCTCGCCACCATACCCTTCCTCGCCACCATACCCTTCCTCGCCACCATTCCTCGCCACCATACCCTTCCTCGCCACCATACCCTTCCTCGCCACCATACCCTTCCTCGCCACCATACCCTTCCTCGCCACCATACCATACCCTTCCTCGCCACCATACCCTTCCTCGCCACCATACCCTTCCTCGCCACCATACCCTTCCTCGCCACCATACCCTTCCTCGCCACCATACCCTTCCTCGCCACCATACCCTTCCTCGCCCCATACCCTTCCTCATACCCTTCGCCACCATACCCTTCCTCGCCACCATACCCTTCCTCGCCACCATACCCTTCCTCGCCACCATACCCTTCCTCGCCACCCCTTCCTCGCCACCATACCCTTCCTCGCCACCATACCCTTCCTCGCCACCATACCCTTCCTCGCCACCATACCCTTCCTCGCCACCATCCTTCCTCGCCACCATACCCTTCCTCGCCACCATACCCTTCCTCGCCACCATACCCTTCCTCGCCACCATACCCCTTCCTCGCCACCATACCCTTCCTCGCCACCATACCCTTCCTCGCCACCATACCCTTCCTCGCCACCATACCCTTCCTCGCCACCATACCCTTCCTCGCCACCATACCCTTCCTCGCCACCATCCCCTTCCTCGCCACCATACCCTTCCTCGCCACCTTCCTCGCCACCATACCCTTCCTCGCCACCACCCTTCCTCGCCACCATACCCTTCCTCGCCACCATACCCTTCCTCGCCACCATACCCTTCCTCGCCACCATAACCTTCCTCGCCACCATACCCTTCCTCGCCACCATACCCTTCCTCGCCACCATACCCTTCCTCGCCACCATACCCCTCCTCGCCACCATACCCTTCCTCGCCACCATACCCTTCCTCGTCACCATACCCTTCCTGGCCACCATACCCTTCCTCGCCACCATACCCTTCCCCTTCCTCGCCACCATACCACCTTCCTCGCCACCATACCCTTCCTCGCCACCATACCCTTCCTCGCCACCATACCCTTCCTCGCCACCATACCCTTCCTCGCCACCATACCCTTCCTCGCCACCATACCCTTCCTCGCCACCATACCCTTCCTCGCCACCATACCCTTCCTCGCCACCATACCCTTCCTCGCCACCATACATACCCTTCCTCGCCACCATACCCTTCCTTCCTCCGCCACCATACCCTTCCTCGCCACCATACCCTTCCTCGCCACCACCCTTCCTCGCCACCTTCCTCGCCACCATACCCTTCCTCGCCACCATACCCTTCCTCGCACCATACCCTTCCTCGCCACCATACCCTTCCTCGCCACCATACCCTTCCTCGCCACCACCACCATACCCTTCCTCGCCACCATACCCTCCTCCTACCCTTCCTCGCCCATACCCTTCCTCGCCACCATACCCTTCCTCGCCACCATACCCTTCCTCGCCACCATACCCTTCCTCGCCACCATACCTTCCTCGCCACCACCCTTCCTCGCCACCATACCCTTCCTCGCCACCATACCCTTCCTCGCCACCATTCCTCGCCACCATACCCTTCCTCGCCACCATACCCTTCCTCGCCACCATACTCCTTCCTCGCCACCATACCCTTCCTCGCCACCATACCCTTCCTCGCCACCATACCCTTCCTCGCCACCATACCCTTCCTCGCCACCATACCATACCCTTCCTCGCCACCATACCCTTCCTCGCCACCATACCCTTCCTCGCCACCATATACCATACCCTTCCTCGCCACCATACCCTTCCTCGCCACCATACCCTTCCTCGCCACCATACCCTTCCTCGCCACCATACCCTTCCTCGCCACCATACCCTTCCTCGCCACCCACCATACCCTTCCTCGCCACCATACCCTTCCTCGCCACCATACCCTTCCTCGCCACCATACCCTTCCTCGCCACCATACCCTTCCTCGCCACCATACCCTTCCTCGCCACCATACTTCCTTCCTCGCCACCCACCCTTCCTCGCCACCCCTTCCTCGCCACCATACCCTTCCTCGCCACCATACCCTTCCTCGCCACCATACCCTTCCTCGCCACCATACCCTTCCTCGCCACCATACCCTTCCTCGCCACCATACCCTTCCTCGCCACCATACCCTTCCTCGCCACCATACCCTTCCCCTTCCTCGCCACCATACCCTTCCTCGCCACCATACCCTTCCTCGCCACCATACCCTTCCTCGCCACCATACCCTTCCTCGCCACCATACCCTTCCTCGCCACCATACCCTTCCTCGCCACCATACCCTTCCTCGCCACCCCTTCCTCGCCACCTTCCTCGCCACCCTTCCTCGCCACCATACCCTTCCTCGCCACCATCGCCACCCTTCCTCGCCACCATACCCTTCCTCGCCACCATACCCTTCCTCGCCACCATACCCTTCCTCGCCACCATACCCTTCCTCGCCACCATACCCTTCCTCGCCACCATACCCTTCCTCGCCACCATACCCTTCCTCGCCACCATACCCTTCCTCGCCACCATACCCTTCCTCGCCACCATACCCTTCCTCGCCACCATACCCCTTCCTCGCCACCATACCCTTCCCCTTCCTCGCCACCATACCCTTCCTCGCCACCATACCCTTCCTCGCCACCCATACCCGCCACCATACCCGCCACCATACCCTTCCTCGCCACCATACCCTTCCTCGCCACCATACCCTTCCTCGCCACCATACCCTTCCTCGCCACCATACCCTTCCTCGCCACCATACCCCCTTCCTCGCCACCATACCCTTCCTCGCCACCATCGCCACCATACCCTTCCTCGCCACCATACCCTTCCTCGCCACCATACCCTTCCTCGCCACCATACCCCCTTCCTCCTCGCCACCACCATCCTCGCCACCATACCCTTCCTCGCCACCATACCCTTCCTCGCCACCATACTTCCTCGCCTTCCTCGCCACCATACCCTTCCTCACCACCATACCCTTCCTCGCCACCACCATACCCTTCCTCGCCACCATACCCTTCCTCGCCACCCTTCCTCGCCACCATACCCTTCCTCGCCACCCTTCCTCGCCACCATACCCTTCCTCGCCACCATACCCTTCCTCGCCACCATACCCTTCCTCGCCACCATACCCTTCCTCGCCACCATACCCTTCCTCGCCACCATACCCTTCCTCGCCACCATACCCTTCCTCGCCACCATACCCTTCCTCGCCACCATACCCTTCCTCGCGACCATACCCTTCCTCGCCACCATACCCTTCCTCGCCACCATATCCTTCCTCGCCACCATACCCTTCCTCGCCACTATACCCTTCCTCGCCACCTTACCCTTCCTCGCCACCATACCTTCCTCGCCACCATACCCTTCCTCGCCACCATACCCTTCCTCGCCACCATACCCTTCCTCGCCACCATACCCTTCCTCGCCACCACCCTTCCTCGCCACCCCTTCCTCGCCACCATACCCTTCCTCGCCACCATACCCTTCCTCGCCACCATACCCTTCCTCGCCACCATACCCTTCCTCGCCACCATACCCTTCCTCGCCACCATACCCTTCCTCGCCACCATACCCTTCCTCGCCACCATACCCTTCCTCGCCACCATACCCTTCCTCGCCACCATACCCTTCCTCGCCACCATACCCTTCCTCGCCACCATACCCTTCCTCGCCACCATACCCTTCCTCGCCACCATACCCTTCCTCGCCACCATACCCTTTCGCCACCATACCCCTCGCCACCATACCATACCCTTCCTCGCCACCACCATACCCCTTCCTCGCCACCATACCCTTCCTCGCCACCATACCCTTCCTCGCCACCATACCCTTCCTCGCCACCATACCCTTCCTCGCCACCATACCCTTCCTCACCACCACCCTTCCTCGCCACCATACCCTTCCTCGCCACCATACCCTTCCTCGCCACCATACCCTTCCTCGCCACCATACCCTTCCTCGCCACCATACCCTTCCTCGCCACCATACCCTTCCTCGCCACCATACCCTTCCTCGCCACCATACCCTTCCTCGCCCCTTCCTCGCCACCATACCCTTCCTCGCCACCATACCCTTCCTCGCCACCATACCCTTCCTCGCCACCATACCCTTCCTCGCCACCATACCCTTCCTCGCCACCATACCCTTCCTCGCCACCCTTCCTCGCCACCATACCCTTCCTCGCCACCATACCCTTCCTCGCCACCATACCCTTCCTCGCCACCATACCCTTCCTCGCCACCATACCCTTCCTCGCCACCATACCCTTCCTCGCCATCATACCCTTCCTCGCCACCATACCCTTCCTCGCCACCATACCCTTCCTCGCCACCATACCCTTCCTCGCCACCACACCCTTCCTCGCCACCATACCCTTCCTCGCCACCATACCCTTCCTCGCCACCATACCCTTCCTCGCCACCATACCCTTCCTCGCCACCATACCCTTCCTCGCCACCATACCCTTCCTCGC
Source organism: Procambarus clarkii (assembly GCF_020424385.1). Classification (NCBI taxonomy): domain Eukaryota; kingdom Metazoa; phylum Arthropoda; class Malacostraca; order Decapoda; family Cambaridae; genus Procambarus; species Procambarus clarkii. The sequence goes on from NW_025556094.1 coordinate 20,771, forward strand.
CACCATACCCTTCCTCGCCACCATACCCTTCCTCGCCACCATACCCTTCCTCGCCACCATACCCTTCCTCGCCACCATACCCTTCCTCGCCACCATACCCTTCCTCGCCACCATACCCTTCCTCGCCACCATACCCTTCCTCGCCACCATACCCTTCCTCGCCACCATACCCTTCCTCGCCACCATACCCTTCCTCGCCACCATACCCTTCCTCGCCACCATACCCTTCGCCACCTCGCCGCCACCATACCCTTCCTCGCCACCATACCCTTCCTCGCCACCATACCCTTCCTCGCCACCATACCCTTCCTCGCCACCATACCCTTCCCCGCCACCATACCCCTTCCACGCCACCATACCCTTCCTCGCCACCATACCCTTCCTCGCCACCATACCCTTCCTCGCCACCATACCCTTCCTCGCCACCATACCCTTCCTCGCCACCATACCCTTCCTCCTCGCCACCATACCCTTCCTCGCCACCATACCCTTCCTCGCCACCATCGCCACCATACCCTTCCTCGCCACCATACCCTTCCTCGCCACCATACCCTTCCTCGCCACCATACCCTTCCTCGCCACCATACCCTTCCTCGCCACCATACCCTTCCTCGCCACCATACCCTTCCTCGCCACCATACCCTTCCTCGCCACCATACCCTTCCTCGCCACCATACCCTTCCTCGCCACCATACCCTTCCTCGCCACCATACCCTTCCTCGCCACCATACCCTTCCTCGCCACCATACCCTTCCTCGCCACCATACCCTTCCTCGCCACCATACCCTTCCTCGCCACCATACCCTTCCTCGCCACCATACCCTTCCTCGCCACCATACCCTTCCTCGCCACCATACCCTTCCTCGCCACCATACCCTTCCTCGCCACCCACCCTTCCTACCCTTCCTCGCCACCATACCCTTCCTCGCCACCATACCCTTCCTCGCCACCATACCCTTCCTCGCCACCATACCCTTCCTCGCCACCATACCCTTCCTCGCCACCATACCCTTCCTCGCCACCATACCCTTCCTCGCCACCATACACCATTCCTCGCCACCATACCCTTCCTCGCCACCATACCCTTCCTCGCCACCATACCCTTCCTCGCCACCATACACCCTTCCTCGCCACCATACCCTTCCTCGCCACCATACCCTTCCTCGCCACCATACCCTTCCTCGCCACCATACCCACTCGCCACCATACCCTTCCTCGCCACCATACCCTTCCTCGCCACGGGATATCATACCCATACTTCCTCGCCACCATACCCTTCCTCGCCACCATACCCTTCCTACGAGACCGCTCCACCATACCCTTCCCTGTCAACAAATCAAGTTAAGTGTTCTTTCCGAAACCCATTATTTATCATTGGTGGCCATTAATGTCATTATATAGGGTGCTCCGGTTAGATCACATGGAAGCCTCAAACTAAAGGTAATTAAGCCAGGTCTTCATGTTCCATGTACTGTTTTCTCTGATATACTTGTCATATATAGGTATCTGGCTTCACAGCTAGCGCACTTTTGACAGGTCAAGACGAGGATGCAAGATTTGTGCACCAGTTACTGGGTGATATGGAAGCTACCTCAAAGAGGATAATTTGGTGTCTACACCCTAGTTATACCTGGTGGACTAACCTGCTGTACTATAAGAGAAGGAACCTCATCAATGTATGTAGCTATTACTGTAATTTGATTGGCTGCATATGTGTAATATAAACCCCCCCTAATGTGTAGAGGATCGATTTGTGAGATTATGAGATTATTGCAGAAATACAGTCCACTCATTATTATACAAATTGCTATCGAAGTATATAAATTAACATAAATATAAATTCATATAAATTAAATAAATATAAATCTCACAGGTCGGTTCCCACATTATTTGGTCATCTTCGAACCGGATGACGGATTATTTGATCCTTTGAACCCACATTTGGTCATCTTAGTACCGGATGAACCAGTTATCCAGTGGATTCATTAAATAAACTAGTGCAGTGTTATTTAAACAAAGCCAGCCAGTCATAGACAGCGGCGTTGCCTCGTGGGAGCTCAGGAGCCTCCCTCAGCCCAGTTCAGCTTCGTCAGCGGTTTCATGCACACCCACAGATATTTGGTGGCGTGTTATTTCGTGAAATGACAGCGCTAATATAGAAGCCAGCCTAATTAGTGACTGTGTCTTCGCGATATTGTTCACGGATTTCGTGGTGTTACATTTCGCGAGAGATTATCCACGAATTTTGTGGACTTTATTTCGCGAGGTCACTAATAACATTTAATACTTCTAGATAATATTAGAAGTTTCATAGAGGCTAATTAAGAGGCTATTAACAATAATTGTGTATATTATTTCTCCAAAATAGAGAATTATTTAATATATATTGCACTAGTGATCACAGTATAATATTTACTAATTGCCAACCCACAACAGGGTAGGATATTAACCATTGACTAGTTGAACTATTATCGTTCATCCTAGTCCCATTATTACCATAGTCAGTTGTACTATATTGATCAACCTAACACCATTAATGAATGGTGCTGACCCTATTTTGGGTGTAATTTTTATCAACTCGAGTTGAGTTGTATATATAATAATTTACTTATGATCATTACACCTTTGAGTGATTAATTAGTGTCTCTACCATCCTAGGGTGATATAGAAGAGCTAACCTAAAGGTACTTCCAGTGACACTGGTTTATCACTCAAATCATTAGTGTGTATGATTGTATATATATAATGTGTATTAATTTAAGTGCTAACCTCTAGTAGAGGTAGGATTATTGCCTAGTGAGTGCAGAATTTACCCTAGGCTACCATTAGTGTTTGTTCAGTATTATGAGCAGCCCAAGTACAAGTCCCACAAGGCTTCACCAACGAGCCAGTATGGATAATGCAGGGAGAATGAAAAGAACCCTTGCAGGTCTTAAAGGCCACTTAACAAGACAGATCAAGAAATGTGAAGATTTGTCACAACAATCTCAAGTTGATTATGCTGACCTGGAAAGCTATTATCAAACAGCTGCAGGTAAATTTGAGCAAATCAAATGCCAAATGGCTGTCCTTGTGGGGACAGACTACTACCATCGATTCATCGGTAGCCCTACTAAATATCAGGGTATAACCATGTTAAACTCTGCAGGAGGTAAATTACTCTCAGGCCCAGTATCAAGCCTGAGGAGACCTATGCCTGCAGATAAACAATACCAGTAGAAGTCTAAATTTGTCAGCTGATTATATTTCTCCAGTAGCATTATACTAAGGAGATTACAGCTGACTATACCAACAGAGGTTGATGTTAGTATCATCATTTGAAGCTGGAGATGAGTTCATGAGGCCTCAGTGGCAAATCAGTGAACAGTAGCTTAAGCAGCTACAAGTCACTGCGACCAATGTCACTGAACCCACTGCAGTCTCAGAACCATACTTTACTTTAATGATGAGCTATTCAATCTTCTGAATCAATTAACTAAATTAAACCCCAATAAATCTGATGACTGATTTGATACATTTATTATTAATCAAGATGTATTCCATGGGCCTCAGTGTTTATATATCAGTGACCAGTTACCTGAACAAACTTCAAGTTATATCTAATGTCACTGATCTCACTGCAGTCCCTGAATCATACTTGACTGTAGTACTTGATCACATTCAGTCTTCTGGGTTAAATAATATGTAATAAGGCTTGAATATTAGCCTTTCAAGAGTTGACAGGGAAATGAAATCGCATTAGACTTCTAACCCTGCAACTCTAGTACGGGACATCCGTCCTGTACAAACAGACACACAAACGTGTGATTACTAACTACTAACATCAAATTAATCTAATAATTCGAGGGAGGAGTATCGGTGTTCGTCTGTTCTAATTAGGACTTCGACCCGTGAGCAGCCCCCTGGGGAATTATGTCGGAAAATCCGACACCATTTAATAATCATACAGATAATAACTGTATTACCAACAAGTTACCCATAGAAAACGTAACTTGTAGTGGAATTACCGTCTAAAGAAAACGGGATATCATCACCACATACTATTATAATTCACCAGCTATTCTGCTGGGAATTGTTCTTAAATACATTAGTCTTTGGACTTTACCATCATAAAAACATCTTATATAAATTAACTTAATTATCAATATTAAAGTAGAGTAAATGTGACCCTTCTATCACGTTCTGAAATCTGGACAATGTAAGCCAGGCATCAGAGTGGAGGAAGGAGGGCAGCCATTGTTGATATACGAGACCAGAGGCTCACACGGGAGCAAATTCGGCTCCTGTTAATTTTACTTGGACGTAGTGTTATGGATACCAAAGGTGTACCATCTGTCAACACGCTGTCAACAAATCAAGTTAAGTGTTCTTTCCGAAACCCATTATTTATCATTGGTGGCCATTAATGTCATTATATAGGGTGACCCGGTTAGATCACATGGAAGCCTCAAACTAAAGGTAATTAAGCCAGGTCTTCATGTTCCATGTACTGTTTTCTCTGATATACTTGTCATATATAGGTATCTGGCTTCACAGCTAGCGCACTTTTGACAGGTCAAGACGAGGATGCAAGATTTGTGCACCAGTTACTGGGTGATATGGAAGCTACCTCAAAGAGGATAATTTGGTGTCTACACCCTAGTTATACCTGGTGGACTAACCTGCTGTACTATAAGAGAAGGAACCTCATCAATGTATGTAGCTATTACTGTAATTTGATTGGCTGCATATGTGTAATATAAACCCCCCCTAATGTGTAGAGGATCGATTTGTGAGATTATGAGATTATTGCAGAAATACAGTCCACTCATTATTATACAAATTGCTATCGAAGTATATAAATTAACATAAATATAAATTCATATAATTAAATAAATATAAATCTCACAGGTCGGTTCCCACACTCGTCACCATACCCTTCCTCGCCACCATACCCTTCCTCGCCACCATACCCGTCCTCGCCACTATAACCTTCCTCGCCACCATACCCTTCCTTGCCACCATACCCTTCCTCGCCTCCATACCCTTCCTCGCCACCACACCCTTCCTCGCCACCACACCCTTCCTCGCGACCACACCCTTCCTCGCCACCATACCCTTCCTCGTCACCATACCCTTCCTCGCCACCATACCCTTCCTCGCCACCATACCCTTCCTCGCCACCATACCCTTCCTCGCCACCATACCCTTCCTCGCCACCATACCCTTCCTCGCCACCATACCCCTTCCTCGCGACCATACCCCTTCCTCTCCACCATACCCTTCCTCGCGACCATACCCCTTCCTCGCCACCATACCCTTCCTCGCCACCATACCCTTCCTCGCCACCATACCCTTCCTCGCCACCATATCCTTCCTCGCCACTATACCCTTCTTCGCCACCATACCCTTCCTCGCCACCATACCCTTCCTCGCCACCATACCCTTCCTCGCCACCATACCCTTCCTCGCCACCATACCCTTCCTCGCCACCATACCCTTCCTCGCCACCATACCCTTCCTCGCCACCATACCCTTCCTCGCCACCATACCCTTCCTCGCCACCATAACCTTCCTCGCCACCATACCCTTCCTCGCCACCATACCCCTCCTCGCCACCATAACCTTCCTCGCCACCATACCCCTTCCTCGTCACCATTCCCCTTCCTCGTCACCATATCCCTTCCTCGCCACCATACTCTTCCTCGCGACCATACCCTTCCTCGCCACCACACCCTTCCTCGCCACCACACCCTTCCTCGTCACCATACCCTTCCTCGCGACCATACCCTTCCTCGCCACCATACCCTTCCTCGCCACCATACCCTTCCTCGCCACCATACCCTTCCTCGCCACCACACCCTTCCTCGTCACCATACCCTTCCTCGCGACCACACCCTTCCTCGCGACCACACCCTTCCTCGCCACCATACCCTTCCTCGCCACCACACCCTTCCTCGCCACCATACCCTTCCTCGCCACCACACCCTTCCTCGTCACCATACCCTTCCTCGCCACCATACCCTTCCTCGCCACCATACCCTTCCTCGCCACCATACCCTTCCTCGCCACCAAACCCTTCCTCGTCACCATACCCTTCCTCGCCACCATACCCTTCCTCGCCACCATACCCTTCCTCGCCACCATACCCTTCCTCGCGACCACACCCTTCCTCGTCACCATACCCTTCCTCGCCACCATACCCTTCCTCGCGACCACACCCTTCCTCGCCACCATACCCTTCCTCGCCACCACACCCTTCCTCGCCACCACACCCTTCCTCGCCACCATACCCCTTCCTCGCCACCATACCCCTTCCTCGCCACCATACCCCTTCCTCGCCACCATACCCTTCCTCGCCACCATACCCTTCCTCGCCACCATACCCTTCCTCGCCACCATACCCTTCCTCGCCACCACACCCTTCCTCGCCACCATACCCTTCCTCGCCACCATACCCTTCCTCGCCACCATACCCTTCCTCGCCACCACACCCTCGCCACCATACCCTTCCTGGCCACCATACCCTTCCTCGCCACCATACCCTTCCTCGCCACCACACCCTTCCTCGTCACCATACCCTTCCTCGCGACCATACCCTTCCTCGCCACCATACCCTTCCTCGCCACCATACCCTTCCTCGCCACCATACCCTTCCTCGCCACCATACCCCTTCCTCGCCACCATACCCTTCCTCGCCACCATACCCTTCCTCGCCACCAAACCCTTCCTCGCCACCACACCCTTCCTCGCCACCATACCCTTCCTCGCCACACCCTTCACACCCTTCCTCGCCACCATACCCTTCCTCGCCACCATACCCCTTCCTCGCCACCATACCCTTCCTCGCCACCACACCCTTCCTCGCCACCATACCCTTCCTCGCCACCACACCCTTCCTCGCCACCATACCCTTCCTCGCCACCATACCCCTTCCTCGCCACCATACCCTTCCTCGCCACCACACCCTTCCTCGCCACCACACCCTTCCTCGCCACCATACCCTTCCTCGCCACCACACCCTTCCTCGTCACCATACCCTTCCTCGCGACCATACCCTTCCTCGCCACCATACCCTTCCTCGCCACCATACCCTTCCTCGCACCATACCCCTTCCTCGCCACCATACCCTTCCTCGCCACCATACCCTTCCTCGCCACCACACCCTTCCTCGCCACCATACCCGTCCTCGCCACCATACCCTTCCTCGCCACCACACCCTTCCTCGTCACCATACCCTTCCTCGCGACCATACCCTTCCTCGCCACCATACCCTTCCTCGCCACCATACCCTTCCTCGCCACCATACCCCTTCCTCGCCACCATACCTTTCCTCGCCACCATACCCTTCCTCGCCACCACACCCTTCCCCGCCACCATACCCGTCCTCGCCACCATACCCTTCCTCGCCACAATACCCTTCCACGCCACCATACCCTTCCTCGCCAGTATAACGCTTCCTCGCCACCATACCCTTCCTCGCCACCACACCCTTCCTCGCCACCATACCCTTCCTCGCCACCACACCCTTCCTCGCCACCACACCCTTCCTCGCCACCATACCCGTCCTCGCCACCATACCCGTCCTCGTCACCATACCCTTCCTCGCCACCATACCCTTCCTCGCCACCATACCCGTCCTCGCCACAATACCCTTCCTCGCCACCATACCCTTCCTCGCCACCATACCCTTCCTCGCCACCATACCCTTCCTCGCCACCACACCCTTCCTCGCGACCATACCCTTCCTCGCCACCATACCCTTCCTCGCCACCATACCCTTCCTCGCCACCATACCCTTCCTCGCCACCATACCCTTCCTCGCCACCATACCCTTCCTCGCCACCATACCCTTCCTCGCCACCATACCCTTCCTCGCCACCATACCCTTCCTCGCCACCATACCCTTCCTCGCCACCATACCCTTCCTCGCCACCATACCCTTCCTCGTCACCATACCCTTCCTCGCGACCATACCCTTCCTCGCCACCATACCCTTCCTCGCCACCATACCCTTCCTCGCCACCATACCCTTCCTCGCCACCATACCCTTCCTCGCCACCATGCCCCTTCCTCGCCACCATACCCCTTCCTCGTCACCATACCCTTCCTCGCCACCACACCCTTCCTCGCCACCACACCCTTCCTCGCCACAATACCGTTCCTCGCCACCATACCCTTCCTCGCCACCATACCCTTCCTCGCCACCATACCCTTCCTCGCCACCATAACCTTCCTCGCCACCATACCCCTCCTCGCCACCATAACCTTCCTCGCCACCATACCCCTCCTCGCCACCATAACCTTCCAGACACCAATGACCGGAGACTGGGAACTAAATGTAACAATATTGGTTTATTTTTTCTGGTTCCAAAATGTCTTACTGGCTTGTGTCCTCCTTTTGATAATTACCAACTCTGTGGTTCCTCGCTCTCGTTCTTTTTGCTCTCTCCTTCTTCCTTTGTCCTCCATTATTAAGGTTCCTTTTACAAGGTTTGATGAATTATTTAATAAGTGAACAATAAATGTCTATTCACCTGTGAGGTGGAGGTTTAGCGCAGATACATATGTATATATAGCCTGGTTGATTAATGTGTACATGCTATGATTAGCTGTATGGGTGGTTGATGGGTAGTGGGGGGTTGGTGGGTAGTACTCACTTAGTTGAACCCACCTAGTTGTGCTTGTGGGGGGTTGAGCTCTGGCTCTTTAGTCCCGCCTTTCTTTCGTCAATCAACTGAAGTACAGATTCGTGAGCCTACTGGGCTCTATCATATCTACATATGGCACTGTGTATGGAGTCAGCCTTCACCACATCACTTCCTAGTGTATTCCATTTACTAACTACTCTGACATTGAAAAAGTTCTTTCTAATGTCTCTGTGGCTCATTTCGGTACTCAGCTTCCACTCGTGTCTCTGTGCGTGTACCACCAGTGTTAAATAATCCATCCTTGTCTACCCTGTCATTTCCCCGGAGAATTTTTTATGTGGTGATCATGTCTCCCATAACTCTTCTGTCTTCTAGCGACGTGAGGTGCAGTTCACGCAGCCTGTCCTTATAACTCATGCCTCTATGTTCTAGGACTAGCCTTGTGGCATACCTTTGAACTTTTTTCAGCTTCGTCATGTGATTGACTAGGTCCGGGCTTCATACTGGGGCTGCATAATCCAGGATTGGCCTTACACATGTCGTATACAAGGCTCTGAAGGATTTCTTACACATGTTTCTTAAAGCAGTTCTGATGTCAGCCAGCCTCGCATAGGCCGCTGATGTTATTCTTTTCATGTGGGCTTCTGGAGATAGGTTATGCGTGATATCAACTCCTAGATCTTTCTCTCTGTCCGTTTCGTTTAAGACTTCATCTCTTATTCGGTATCCAGTAACTGGCCTAGTTCCTCTTCCTAGTTTCATTATCTTACATTTACTTGGGTTGCACTTTAGTAGCCATTTAATTGACAGACCATTCCTTCAGTTTGTCTAGGTCATCATGTAGCCTCATACTATCTTCCTCTGTCCTGATCCTCCTAATAATTTTTGCATCATCAGCAAACATTGAGAGGAACGAGTCAATTCCTTCTGGGCGATCATTTGCGTATATTAGAAACATTATAGGTCCAATAACTGATCCCTGTGGGACTCCACTGGTGACTCCCCGCCACTCCGAGATCTCACTCCTCACAGTGACTCGCTCCGTCGTGTTGCTTAGGTACTCCCTTATCCAGTGGAGTACCTTCCCTTTCACTCCTGCCTGCATCTCCAGTTTGTGCACCAGTCTCTTATGTGGTACTGTCTCAAAGGCTTTCTGGCTGCCCAAATATATGCAGTCTGCCCAGCCCTCTCTATCTTGCCTAATTTTTGTTGCCTGGTCATAGAACTCAATTAATCCTGTTAGGCATGATTTGCCATCTCTGAACCCATGCTGATGTTGTGTTACAAAGTTCTTTCGCTCCAGATGTTCTACTAGCTTTTTCCGTACAATCTTCTCCATCATCTTACATGGAATGCAAGTTAGGGACACTGGCTTGTAGTTCAGTGCCTCCTGCCTATCACCCTTCTTGATTATTCCGACTACATTGGCCGTGTTCCAAATTTTTGGCTGTTCACCTGTTACCAGTGATTAGTTGTACCCCATGGAGAGTGGCAGGCATAGAGCTTCTTCTCCTTCCTTTAGAATCCATGGTGAGATTCCATCCGGGCCTATAGCCTTTGTCACATCCAAATCCAGCAGATGTTTCCTCACCTCCCCACTGGTAATCACAAACTCCTCTAGTGGTGTCTGGTTTGATATTCCCTCTCTTATCTCTGGGACGTCTCCTTGCTCTGAGGTGAAGATCGCCTGGAATTTCTTATTGAGTTCCTCGCACACTTCCTTGTCGTTTGTATGGAATATTTCTGCACCTATCCCAGGTTTTCATTACCTGTTTCTTCACTGTTGTTTTCCTCCTGATGTGGCTATGCAGCAGTTTGGGTCGACTCTGTGACTTGCTCGCTATGTCTTTTTCATATTGCCTCTCTACATCTCTTCTCACCCTGACGTATTCATTCCTGGCGCTCTGGTATCTTTCTCTGCTCTCTAGTGTTCTGTTGTTTCTATAGTTTCTCCATGCTCTTTTACTTAGTTGCTTTGCTAGCTTACATCTCTGATTAAACCATGGCATTCTCATCTGCATTTCATTTTTTTTCTTTTTGGATTGGGACAAACTTGACTGCTGCCTCCTTACACTTCTATGTGATGTAGTCCATCATGTCTTGAACCGTTTTTTCTCTGAGCTATGTTTCTGAAGCTATATTAGTCATGGATTTTCTCATCTCCTCATAGTTTCCCTTCCGGAATTCCGGCATCTTGCTTTCTGGTCCCTTCCTTGAGTACATTAACTCTTTTTCGACCAGATATTCAAACAGCTTGTGTGGTCGTTGGTGGGTGGTTGGTGGGTAATGTGGTGGTTGGTGGGTAGTGTGGTGGAGGGGTGGGCAGGGTGGTGGTTGGTGCGTAGTGTGGTGGTTGGTGGGTAGTGTGGTGGTTGGTGGGTAGTGTGGTGGTTGGTGGGTAGTGTGGTGGTTAGTGGGTAGTGTTTTGATTGGTGCGTAGTGTGGTGGTAGGTGGGTAGTGTGGTGGTTGGTGGGTAGTGTGGTGGTTGGTGGGAAGTGTGGTGTTGTGGGCAGTGTGATGGTGTTGTGGGTAGTGTGATGGTCGATGAGTAGTGTGGATAGCATTACATCTCATTATTATTGACACAATAATACATAATATCACCGAACACATACAAGGTTACATGCTGGTACTGCAGCCACATTAACTACTACCCCCTCTACTGATGACATTTATTTAACCAAAACAAGGACATTTCGTCTCGTGAGACGACACACAAATGTTACAAATTTCATTGAGTGAAATAATCAACATAATAATAAAAAGAGTCTAAATGATTGGTTCTGAAACAAGTAAATTCACGTTAACAGTAAATCAAAAAATATTTAGGACATAGTAACCCATATTTGTCCCGAATTCGCACGAGGGAATTTATCTCTTGTGTGTGTAGGAACTGTGTATAATGATGTCACGATGGGGGGAGGGGTATTGTTATCTTCAATCATGTCAATAAGTGTCTCTTCATCGCGTTCACGGTGGGTTGAGGTGTGGTGGGGATTTGGTGGGTGCTAGTGTAGTGGTGGTGGTGATGTGATGGGTGCTAGTGTGATGATGGTGGTGATATGATGGGTGCTAGTGTGGTGGGTGTTAGTGTGGTGGTAGTGAGGTGGTGGGTGTTAGTCTAGTGTTGATGTGGTGGGTGCTAGTGTTGTGGTGATGTGGTAAGTGAAAGTGTGGTGGTGGTGGTGATGTGGTGGGTGCTAGTGTGGTGGTGGTGGTAGTGATGTGGTGGGTGCTAGTGTGGTGGTGGTGGTAGTGATGTGGTGGGTGCTAGTGTGGTGGTCGTGGTGATGTGGTGGGTGCTAGTGTGGTGGTCGTGGTGATGTGGTGGGTGCTAGTGTGGTGGTGGTGATATGGGGGTGCTAGTGTGGTGGTGGTGGTGGTGATGTGGTGGGTGCTAGTGTGGTGGTGGTTGTGGTGATGTGGTGGGTGCTAGTGTGGTGTTGGTGTTGGTGGTGATGTGGTGGGTGCTGATGTGGTGAGTGCTAGTGTGGTGGTGTTAGTGGTGATGTAGTGGGTGCTAGTATTGTGTTGTAGTGGTGGTGTGATGTGGTGGGTGCTAGTGTGGTGGGGGTGTTGGTGATGTGGTGGGTGCTAGTGTGGTGGTGGTGGTGATGTGGCGGATGCTAGTGTGGTGTGGGTGATGTGGTGGGTGCTAGTGTGGTGTTGGTGATGTGGTGGGTGCAAGTGTAGTGGTGATGTGGTGAGTGCTAGTGTGGTTGTGATGTGGTGGGTGCTAGTGTGGTTGTGATGTGGTGGGTGCTAGTGTGGTTGTGATGTGGTGGGTGCTAGTGTAGTGGTGGCGATGTGGTGGGTGCTAGTGTAGTGATGCAGTGGGTGCTAGTGTGGTGTGGGTTGTGGTGATGAGGTGGGTGCTAGTGTGGTGGTGGTGGTGATGTGGTGGGTGCTAGTGAGTTGGAGGTGGTGGTGGTGATGTGGTGGGTGCTAATGTGGTGGTGATGTGGTGGGTGCTAATGTGGTGGTGATGTGGTGGGTGCTAATGTGGTGGTGATGTGGTGGGTGCTAGTGTAGTGGTTTCGTGGTGGGTGCTAGTGTGGTGGTGGTGGTGGTGGTGATGCTATGGGTGCTAGTGTGGTGGTGGTGATGTGATAGGTGCTAGTGTGGTGGTGGTGATGTGATAGGTGCTAGTGTGGTGGTGGTGATTTGGTGGGTGCTTGTTTGGTGATGGTTCTGGTGATGTGGTGGGTGCAAGTGTGGTGCTGGTGGTGATGTGGGAGTGCTTGTGTGGTGGGTGCTAGTGTGGTGGTGGTAGTGTTGGTGATGTGGTAGGTGCTAGTGTGGTGGTGACGTGGTGGGTGCTAGTGTGGTGGTGTTGGTGATGTGGTGGATGCTAGTGTGGTGGGGGTGGTGGTGGTGATGTGGTGGGTGCTAGTGTGGTAGGGGTGGTAGTGGTGATGTTGTGGGTGCTAGTGTGGTGGGGGTGGTGGTGGTGATGTGGTGGGTGGTAGAGGTGATTATGGTGGGTGCTAGTGTGGTGGTGGTGATGTGGTGGGTACTAGAGTAGTGGTGATGTGGTGGGTGTTAGTGTGGTGGTGGTGGTGATGTGGTGGGTGCTAGTGTGGTAGTGGTTGTGGTGATGTGGTGGGTGCTAGTGTGGTGGTGGTTGTGGTGATGTGGTGGTGGTTGTGGTGATGTGGTGGGTGCTAGTGTGGTGGTTGTTGTGGTGATGTGGTGGGTGCTAGTGTGGTGGTGGTTGTGATGTGGTGGGTGCTAGTGTGGTGGTGGTTGTGGTGATTTGGTGGGTGCTAGTGTGGTGGTGGTTGTGGTGATGTGGTGGGGGCTAGTTTCGTGGTGGTAATGATGTTGGGGTGCTAGTGCGGTGGGGGGGGGGGGTGGTGTGGTGTGTGCTACTGTTAGGGTGGTGATGTTGTGGGTGCTAGTGTGGTGGTGGTGATGGTGTGGTGGGTGCTAATGATGGTGGTGGTGGTGATGTGGTGGGTGCTAGTGTGGTGGTGGTGATGGTATGGGTGCTAGTGTGGTGATGGGGGTGATGTTATGGGTGCTAGTGTGGTGGTGGTGGTGGTGGTGATGCTATGGGTGCTAGTGTGGTGTTGGTGATGTGATGGGTGCTAGTGTAGTGGTGGTGATGGTATGGGTGCTAGTGTGGTGATGGTGATGTTATGGGTGCTAGTGTGGTGGTGGTGGTGGTGGTGATGCTATGGGTGCTAGTGTGGTGGTGGTGATGTGATGGGTGCTAGTGTAGTGGTGATGGTGATGTGTTGGGTGCTAGTGTGGTGGTAGTGATGGTGATGATGTGGGTGCTAGTGTAGTGGTGGTGATGGTGATGTAGTAGGTGCTAGCGTGGTGGTGGAGGTGATGATGTGGAGGGTGCTAGTGTGGTGGTGGTGGTAATGTATTGGGTGCTAGTGTGGTGGTGGTGGTGATTTGGTGGGTGCTAGTGTGGTGGTGGTGAGCCTTCCCACCCACTACAAAGACCTCACCCTCAACTAGCAACCACAGCTAGCCTTTCCACCCTCTACAAGGACCTCATCCTCAACTAGTAATCACTCCTCAACTAGTAATTTTATAATATAATAATATTATTATATTATAAAATATACATATATTTCTATCTCAGGTTAGGTTCGGATAGTTCAGAATAGGTTGGGTAGGTAAAATTAGGTGTGGTAAAGTTTTTATAAAAGTTTTAATTCAAATCAAGCATAATTACAATTATCTATAATACCAAGAAAAAGTTTAGAATTCCATAAGAAAAATATAAAAAAATGTATTAGGAAAATTTTAATTTCGCTCATATTCAACATCAAATGTTGTTGAATAGGACCGAAAGGGCAAGGTTAATATTTTAAATCGAATCTTCTCAATATTTCTTACGTTTTTCCTCACTGTCGAGGGTAATTGAAAAATTAACAATCCAAATTTAATTTTTTACATTTTTATTTATGGTGTGACACCTTGAACCGTTTCACAAGACTTCTCACATTTTCAAAGGCATTTTTATGCACTCCGTTTCATGCTTATATTTGTGTTTGTGTAAGGATGCAAATGTTTTGAGTGAGGTGACCTCATTCACCTCATTCTTTGGAACACAGGTGAGGAACACAAATGCGAACAAGCTTGAATGGTCCCCAGGACTATATGAGGACCCAGAATGAGGTGATTTGATAAAATACCATGCCCAAGATTACAAACCGAGTGCCGGCGGGGGGATGGAAATAGCCTCGGCTACCATCCTCTTTTGTTCGGTCGTGTTGGTCGAGCGGTTAAGTGATCCTGTACGCCAGCAGAGTGCTCCTGGCAGTAGGGTTCGAGTCACTTCTGGGGTGTGAGTTTTCAGTTATACATTATATATATATATATTATATATATATATATATATATATATATATATATATATATATATATATATATACATATATATATAATGTCGTACCTAGTAGCCAAAATGCACTTATCGGCCTACTATGCAAGGCCCGATTTGCCTAATAGCCCGAGTGATTTTATTTTCAATTTTTTCCAAATAGTTTATTTGAATTATTATTATTATTTTATATTAAGACCATAATTTATTGACTTAGTTGTGTTAGTTCAGGTTAGGTTAAGATTGGTTAGGTTAGGTAGGGTTGGTTGAGTTCGGTCATATATCCACGTTAGTTTTAACTCAAATTTAAGCAAATTAACTTATACATAATGAAATGGACAGATTGCGACAGAAATGGAGCCCTGTTGCTAATGCATAACAATGCATAAGCAACAGGGCTCCATTAAGGAACATATAATCTATTCCTACAACCAGACCATCACCAAAGAAGTTTTGACAAACATAAAAATAATCGATAGATACAGCGATAGCAGGCAGCTTGACATTTGCGAGGCACTACACATCAAGAAGTCAACACCAGCAATCAATAGCCAATTAATGCACAACTATATTCTACCCACTTCAAGAATCAAGAGGAAGCATAGGCCAATACGCCCTTTGCAGTTACTTCCATTCATCCCTTTCACTTATCCAATTTATATCCCTTGAACCGTGTTCTGTCTTGTGTTGGTCAAAAGTTTGTTCACCTCATCCAAAATTGTTTCAACATATCACCTCACACAAATGCGTGTATATAAGACAAGCTGTTTAGCGTTAGAATTAGTAAAACTCTGTTAAGTGTTTTCAGGTTATAAGTTGTGTGTTTTTAAACTAAAGTCTTTGAAAATGTAATACGTTATTACGAAACGCGTTCAAGCGTCGTGTCAGACTAGAAATAAAAATGAATTTTGGAGAATTGATTTTTCAATTACCATCGACAGTAAAAAGAAACATAAGAAATATTGAGAAAATTCGTGTTAGAATTATTACTCTTACTTTTTCGGTCATATTTAACAACATATATATATGTATATATATATATATTATTAAATATGACCGAAAAAGTAAGATTAATAATTCTAACACGAATTTTCTCAATCTTTCGTACATTTCGTTTCACTGTTGGAGGTAAATAAAAAATCAATTCTCCAAAATTCATTTTTATTTCTAGTCTGACGCGACACGAGCGCGTTTCGTAAAACTTATTACATTTTCAAAGACTTTAGTTCACAAATACACAACTGAATAGAACTTACGCATCTCCGATTTTATATCTACATTTGAGTGAGGTGGAAGGGGTGATGTGGCATTAACACAAGACAGAACAAGATGTGGTATTAATAGGGTATTAATTTCATCAACACAAGACAGAACAAGAGTATTAATAGGGTATTAATTTCATCAACACAAGACAGAACACGAAACAATGGATATTGAATAGAAGTGTTTGTAGAAAGCCTATTGGTCCATATTTCTTGATGCTTCTATATTGGAGCGGAGTCTTAAGGTGGCTAGAATATAGTTGTGCAATAATTGGCTGTTGATTGCTGGTGTTGACTTCTTGATGTGTAGTGCCTTGCAAACGTCAAGCCGCCTGCTATCGCTGTATCTATCGATGATTTCTGTGTTGTTTACTAGCATTTCTCTGGCGATGATTTGGTTGTGGGAAGAGATTATATGTTCCTTAATGGAGCCCTGTTGCTTATGCATCGTTAAACGCCTAGAAAGAGATGTTGTTGTCTTGCCTATATACTGGGTTTTTTGGAGCTTACAGTCCCCAAGAGGGCATTTGAAGGCATAGACGACGTTAGTCTCTTTTAAAGCGTTCTGTTTTGTGTCTGGAGAGTTTCTCATGAGTAGGCTGGCCGTTTTTCTGGTTTTATAGTAAATCGTCAGTTGTATCCTCTGATTTTTGTCTGTAGGGATAACGTTTCTACTAACAATATCTTTCAGGACCCTTTCCTCCGTTTTATGAGCTGTGGAAAAGAAGTTCCTGTAAAATAGTCTAATAGGGGGTATAGGTGTTGTGTTAGTTGTCTCTTCAGAGGTTGCATGGCTTTTCACTTTCCTTCTTATGATGTCTTCGACGAAACCATTGGAGAAGCCGTTATTGACTAGGACCTGCCTTACCCTACAGAGTTCTTCGTCGACTTGCTTCCATTCTGAGCTGTGGCTGAGAGCACGGTCGACATATGCGTTAACAACACTCCTCTTGTACCTGTCTGGGCAGTCGCTGTTGGCATTTAGGCACATTCCTATGTTTGTTTCCTTAGTGTAGACTGCAGTGTGGAAACCTCCGCCCTTTTCCATGACTGTTACATCTAGAAAGGGCAGCTTCCCATCCTTTTCCATCTCGTAAGTGAAACGCAGCACGGAACTCTGCTCAAATGCCTCCTTCAGCTCCTGCAGATGTCTGACATCAGGTACCTGTGTAAAAATGTCGTCAACATACCTGCAGTATATGGCCGGTTTCAAGTTCATGTCGACTAAGACTTTTTGCTCGATGGTACCCATGTAGAAGTTTGCAAACAGGACACCTAAAGGAGAACCCATGGCGACCCCATCTACTTGCTTATACATGTGCCCATCCGGGCTCAAGAAGGGTGCCTCTTTAGTACAAGCTTGGAGTAGTTTCCTCAGAATATTTTCTGGTATGTCAAGAGGAGTACAGGCTGGATCACGATACACTCTGTCGGCTATCATTCCGATTGTCTCTTCCACAGGTACGTTGGTAAACAGCGATTCTACGTCCAACGAGGCTCCTATCCCTGTGGCCCGTGTGCCCCGCAGTAAGTCAACAAATTCCTTTGGAGACTTCATTGAACAACACCTCGACATCCTCACAGACCAACATCACCTCAGCACTGAAACAAGGAATAAAAATGAATTTTGGAGAATTGATTTTTGAATTACCTCCAACAGTGAAAAAAAATGTACGAAAGATTGAGAAAATTCGTGTTAGAATTATTAATCTTACTTTTTCGGTCATATTTAATAATATATGTCTACAGGAAAGACTGCTACCAAAATATACTAATATATATATATATATATATATATATATGTGTGTGTGTGTGTGTGTGTGTGTGTGTGTGTGTGTGTGTGTGTGTGTGTGTGTGTGTGTGTGTGTTTGTGTGTGTGTGTGTGTGTGTGTGTGTGTGTCTGCGTGCGTGTGTGTGTGTGTGTACTCACCTAGTTGTGCTTGCGGGGGTTGAGCTCTGACTCTTTGGTCACGCCTCTCAACCATCAATCAACAGGTGTACAGATTCCTGAGCCTACTGGGCTCCATCATATCTACACTTGAAACTGTGTATGGAGTCAGCCTCCACCACATCACTTCCTAATGCATTCCATTTGTCAACCACTCTGACACTAAAAAAGTTCTTTCTAATATCTCTGTGACTTATTTGGGCACTCAGTTTCCACCTGTGTCCCCTTGTGCGTGTGCCCCTTGTGTTAAATAGCCTGCCTTTATCTACCCTATCAATTCCCTTCAGAATCTTGAATGTTGTGATCATGTCCCCCCTAACTCTTCTGTCTTCCAGCGAAGTGAGATTTAATTCCCGTAGGTTCTCCTCGTAGCTCATACATCTCAACTCGGGTACTAGTTTGGTGGCAAACCTTTGAACCTTTTCCAGTTTAGTCTTATACTTGACTAGATATGGACTCCATGTTGAGGCTGCATACTCCAGGATTGGCCTGACATGTGGTATACAAAGTTCTGAATGATTCTTTACACAAGTTTCTGAATGCCTATCGTAGTTGGGCCAGCCTGGAATATGCCGCTGATGTTTTCCTCTTGATATGTGCTGCAGGAGACAGGTCTCGCGTGATATCAACCCGAAAGTCTTTTTCTTTCTCTGACTCCTGAAGAATTTCTTCTCCCAGATAATACCTTGTATCTGGTCTCCTGCTCCCTACACCTACCTTCATTACATTACATTTGATTGGGTTAAAATCTTACAACAATTTGTTCGACCATTCCTTCAGCTTGTCTAGGTCTTCTTGAAGCCTCAAACAGTCTTAATCCTTCTCATAATTTTGGCATCGTCCGCAAACATTGAGAGGAATGATTCTATACCCTCTGGGAGATCATATACGTATATCAGAAACAGGATAAGACCGAGTACAGAGCCCTGTGGGACTACAGAGCACTGGTGACTTCACGCCAATCGGAGGTCTCACCCCCTCACCGTAACTCTCTGCTTTCTATTGCTTAGGTACTCCCTATTCCACTGGTGCACCTTAACAGCTACACCTGCCTGTCTCTCCAGCTTATGTACCAGCCTCTTATGCGGTAGTGTGTCAAAAACTTTCCGACAATCCAAGAGAATGCTGTCCGCCCAGCCCTCTCTTTCTTGCTTATCTTTGTCACCTGGTCGTAGAATTCTATTAAGTCAGTCCCTACCTGAACCCATGTTGGCGATTTGTCACGAAGTCCCTTCTCTCCAGATGTGTTACCAGGTTTTTTCTCACGATCCTCTCCATCACCATGCATGGTATACAAGTCAAGGACACTGGCCTGTAGTTCAGTGCCTCTTGCCTGCCGCCCTTTTTGTATATTGGGACCACATTCGCCGTCTTCCATATTTCTGGTAGGTCTCCCGTCTCTTGTGATTTACTATACGCCACCATACCCTTCCTCGCCACCATACCCCTTCCTCGCCACCATACCCTTCCTCGCCACCATACCCTTCCTCGCCACCATACCCTTCCTCGCCACCATACCCTTCCTCGCCACCACACCCTTCCTCGCCACCACACCCTTTCTCGCCACCATACCCTTCCTCGCCACCATACCCTTCCTCGCCACCACACCCTCGCCACCATACCCTTCCTGGCCACCATACCCTTCCTCGCCACCATACCCTTCCTCGCCACCACACCCTTCCTCGTCACCATACCCTTCCTCGCGACCATACCCTTCCTCGCCACCATACCCTTCCTCGCCACCATACCCTTCCTCGCCACCATACCCCTTCCTCGCCACCATACCCTTCCTCGCCACCATACCCTTCCTCGCCACCATACCCCTTCCTCGCCACCATACCCTTCCTCGCCACCACACCCTTCCTCGCCACCATACCCTTCCTCGCCACCACACCCTTCCTCGCCACCATACCCTTCCTCGCCACCATACCCCTTCCTCGCCACCATACCCTTCCTCGCCACCACACCCTTCCTCGCCACCACACCCTTCCTCGCCACCACACCCTTCCTCGCCACCACACCCTTCCTCGCCACCATACCCCTTCCTCGCCACCACACCCTTCCTCGCCACCACACCCTTCCTCGCCACCATACCCTTCCTCGCCACCACACCCTTCCTCGCCACCACACCCTTCCTCGTCACCATACCCTTCCTCGCGACCATACCCTTCCTCGCCACCATACCCTTCCTCGCCACCATACCCTTCCTCGCCACCATACCCCTTCCTCGCCACCATACCCTTCCTCGCCACCATACCCCTTCCTCGCCACCATACCCTTCCTCGCCACCACACCCTTCCTCGCCACCACACCCTTCCTCGCCACCATACCCGTCCTCGCCACCATACCCTTCCTCGCCACCATACCCTTCCTCGCCACCATACCCTTCCTCGCCACCATACCGCTTCCTCGCCACCATACCCTTCCTCGCCACCACACCCTTCCTCGCCACCATACCCTTCCTCGCCACCACACCCTTCCTCGCCACCATACCCTTCCTCGCCACCATACCCGTCCTCGCCACCATACCCGTCCTCGTCACCATACCCTTCCTCGCCACCATACCCTTCCTCGCCACCATACCCGTCCTCGCCACTATACCCTTCCTCGCCACCATACCCTTCCTCGCCACCATACCCTTCCTCGCCACCATACCCTTCCTCGCCACCACACCCTTCCTCGCGACCACACCCTTCCTCGCCACCATACCCTTCCTCGCCACCATACCCTTCCACGCCACCATACCCTTCCTCGCCACCATACCCTTCCTCGCCACCATACCCTTCCTCGCCACCATACCCTTCCTCGCCACCATACCCTTCCTCGCCACCATACCCCTTCCTCGCGACCATACCCCTTCCTCTCCACCATACCCTTCCTCGCGACCATACCCCTTCCTCGCCACCATACCCTTCCTCGCCACCATACCCTTCCTCGCCACCATACCCTTCCTCGCCACCATACCCTTCCTCGCCACCATACCCTTCTTCGCCACCACACCCTTCCTCGCCACCATACCCTTCCTCGCCACCATACCCTTCCTCGCCACCATACCCTTCCTCGCCACCATACCCTTCCTCGCCACCATACCCTTCTTCGCCACCATACCCTTCCTCGCCACCATACCCTTCCTCGCCACCATACCCTTCCTCGCCACCATACCCCTCCTCGCCACCATAACCTTCCTCGCCACCATACCCCTTCCTCGTCACCATACCCCTTCCTCGTCACCATACCCCTTCCTCGTCACCATATCCCTTCCTCGCCACCATACTCTTCCTCGCGACCATACCCTTCCTCGCCACCACACCCTTCCTCGCCACCACACCCTTCCTCGTCACCAAACCCTTCCTCGCGACCATACCCTTCCTCGCCACCATACCCTTCCTCGCCACCATACCCTTCCTCGCCACCATACCCTTCCTCGCCACCATACCCTTCCTCGCCACCACACCCTTCCTCGTCACCATACCCTTCCTCGCGACCACACCCTTCCTCGCCACCATACCCTTCCTCGCCACCACACCCTTCCTCGCCACCATACCCTTCCTCGCCACCATACCCTTCCTCGCCACCACACCCTTCCTCGCCACCACACCCTTCCTCGCGACCACACCCTTCCTCGCCACCATACCCTTCCTCGCCACCACACCCTTCCTCGTCACCATACCCTTCCTCGCCACCATACCCTTCCTCGCCACCATACCCTTCCTCGCCACCATACCCTTCCTCGCCACCAAACCCTTCCTCGTCACCATACCCTTCCTCGCCACCATACCCTTCCTCGCCACCATACCCTTCCTCGCCACCATACCCTTCCTCGCGACCACACCCTTCCTCGTCACCATACCCTTCCTCGCCACCATACCCTTCCTCGCCACCACACCCTTCCTCGTCACCATACCCTTCCTCGCCACCATACCCCTTCCTCGCCACCATACCCCTTCCTCGCCACCATACCCTTCCTCGCCACCATACCCTTCCTCGCCAACATACTCTTCCTTGCCACCATACCCTTCCTCGCCACCACACCCTTCCTCGCCACCATACCCTTCCTCGCCACCATACCCTTCCTCGCCACCATACCCTTCCTCGCCACCACACCCTCGCCACCATACCCTTCCTGGCCACCATACCCTTCCTCGCCACCATACCCTTCCTCGCCACCACACCCTTCCTCGTCACCATACCCTTCCTCGCGACCATACCCTTCCTCGCCACCATACCCTTCCTCGCCACCATACCCTTCCTCGCCACCATACCCTTCCTCGCCACCATACCCCTTCCTCGCCACCATACCCTTCCTCGCCACCATACCCTTCCTCGCGACCATACCCTTCCTCGCCACCATACCCTTCCTCGCCACCACACCCTTCCTCGCCACCATACCCTTCCTCGCCACCACACCCTTCCTCGCCACCATACCCTTCCTCGCCACCATACCCCTTCCTCGCCACCACACCCTTCCTCGCCACCACACCCTTCCTCGCCACCATACCCTTCCTCGCCACCACACCCTTCCTCGCCACCATACCCTTCCTCGCCACCATACCCCTTCCTCGCCACCATACCCTTCCTCGCCACCACACCCTTCCTCGCCACCACACCCTTCCTCGCCACCACACCCTTCCTCGTCACCATACCCTTCCTCGCGACCATACCCTTCCTCGCCACCATACCCTTCCTCGCCACCATACCCTTCCTCGCCACCATACCCCTTCCTCGCCACCATACCCTTCCTCGCCACCATACCCTTCCTCGCCACCACACCCTTCCTCGCCACCATACCCTTCCTCGCCACCATACCCTTCCTCGCCACCACACCCTTCCTCGTCACCATACCCTTCCTCGCGACCATACCCTTCCTCGCCACCATACCCTTCCTCGCCACCATACCCTTCCTCGCCACCATACCCCTTCCTCGCCACCATACCCTTCCTCGCCACCATACCCTTCCTCGCCACCATACCCTTCCTCGCCACCATACCCGTCCTCGCCACCATACCCTTCCTCGCCACCATACCCTTCCTCGCCACCATACCCTTCCTCGCCAGTATAACGCTTCCTCGCCACCATACCCTTCCTCGCCACCACACCCTTCCTCGCCACCATACCCTTCCTCGCCACCACACCCTTCCTCGCCACCACACCCTTCCTCGCCACCATACCCTTCCTCGCCACCATACCCGTCCTCGTCACCATACCCTTCCTCGCCACCATACCCTTCCTCGCCACCATACCCGTCCTCGCCACCATACCCTTCCTCGCCACCATACCCTTCCTCGCCACCATACCCTTCCTCGCCACCATACCCTTCCTCGCCACCATACCCTTCCTCGCCACCACACCCTTCCTCGCGACCATACCCTTCCTCGCCACCATACCCTTCCTCGCCACCATAACCTTCCTCGCCACCATACCCTTCCTCGCCACCATACCCTTCCTCGCCACCATACCCTTCCTCGCCACCATACCCTTCCTCGCCACCATACCCTTCCTCGCCACCATACCCTTCCTCGCCACCATACCCTTCCTCGTCACCATACCCTTCCTCGTCACCATACCCTTCCTCGCCACCATACCCTTCCTCGCCACCATACCCTTCCTCGCCACCATACCCTTCCTCGCCACCATACCCTTCCTCGCCACCATACCCTTCCTCGCCACCATACCCCTTCCTCGCCACCATACCCTTCCTCGCCACCATACCCTTCCTCGCCACCACACCCTTCCTCGCGACCATACCCTTCCTCGCCACCATACCGTTCCTCGCCACCATACCCTTCCTCGCCACCATACCCTTCCTCGCCACCATACCCTTCCTCGCCACCATACCCCTCCTCGCCACCATAACCTTCCTCGCCACCATACCCCTCCTCGCCACCATAACCTTCCAGACACCAATGACCGGAGACTGGGAACTAAATGTAACAATATTGGTTTATTTTTTCTGGTTCCAAAATGTCTTACTGGCTTGTGTCCTCCTTTTGATAATTACCAACTCTGTGGTTCCTCGCTCTCGTTCTTTTTGCTCTCTCCTTCTTCCTTTGTCCTCCATTATTAAGGTTCCTTTTACAAGGTTTGATGAATTATTTAATAAGTGAACAATAAATGTCTATTCACCTGTGAGGTGGAGGTTTAGCGCAGATACATATGTATATATAGCCTGGTTGATTAATGTGTACATGCTATGATTAGCTGTATGGGGGGTTGGTGGCTAGTACTCACTTAGTTGAACTCACCTAGTTGTGCTTGTGGGGGGTTGAGCTCTGGCTCTTTAGTCCCGCCTTTCTTTCGTCAATCAACTGAAGTACAGATTCGTGAGCCTACTGGGCTCTATCATATCTACATATGACACTGTGTATGGAGTCAGCCTTCACCACATCACTTCCTAGTGCATTCCATTTACTAACTACTCCGACATTGAAAAAGTTCTTTCTAATGTCTCTGTGCCTCATTTCGGTACTCACCTTCCACTCGTGTCTCTGTGCGTGTACCACCAGTGTTAAATAATCCATCCTTGTCTACCCTGTCATTTCCCCGGAGAATTTTTTATGTGGTGATCATGTCTCCCATAACTCTTCTGTCTTCTAGCGACGTGAGGTGCAGTTCACGCAGCCTGTCCTTATAACTCATGCCTCTATGTTCTAGGACTAGCCTTGTGGCATACCTTTGAACTTTTTTCAGCTTCGTCATGTGATTGACTAGGTCCGGGCTTCATACTGGGGCTGCATAATCCAGGATTGGCCTTACATATGTCGTATACAAGGCTCTGAAGGATTTCTTACACATGTTTCTTAAAGCAGTTCTGATGTCAGCCAGCCTCGCATAGGCCGCTGATGTTATTCTTTTCATGTGGGCTTCTGGAGATAGGTTATGCGTGATATCAACTCCTAGATCTTTCTCTCTGTCCGTTTCGTTTAGGACTTCATCTCTTATTCGGTATCCAGTAACTGGCCTAGTTCCTCTTCCTAGTTTCATTATCTTACATTTACTTGGGTTGCACTTTAGTAGCCATTTAATTGACAGACCATTCCTTCAGTTTGTCTAGGTCATCATGTAGCCTCATAATATCTTCCTCTGTCCTGATCCTCCTAATAATTTTTGCATCATCAGCAAACATTGAGAGGAACGAGTCAATTCCTTCTACGAGATCATTTGCGTATATTAGAAACATTATACGTCCAATAACTGATCCCTGTGGGACTCCACTGGTGACTTCCCGCTACTCCGAGATCTCACTCCTCACAGTGACTCGCTGCGTCGTGTTGCTTAGGTACTCCCTTCCCGGAGTACCTTCCCTTTCACTCCGGCCTGTATCTCCAGTTTGTGCACCAGTCTCTTATGTGGTACTGTGTCAAAGGCTTCCTGGCTGTCCAATTATAAGCAGTCTGCCCAGCCCTCTCTCTCTTGCCTAATTTTTGTTGCCTGGTCATAGAACTCAATTAATCCTGTTAGGCATGATTTGCCATCTCTGAACCCATGCTGATGTTGTGTTACAAAGTTCTTTCGCTCCAGATGTTCTACTAGCTTTTTCTGTACAATCTTCTCCATCATCTTACATGGAATGCAAGTTAGGGACACTGGCTTGTAGTTCAGTGCCTCCTGCCTATCACCCTTCTTGATTATTCCGACTACATTGGCCGTGTTCCAAATTTTTGGCTGTTCACCTGTTACCAGTGATTAGTTGTACCCCATGGAGAGTGGCAGGCACAGAGCTTCTTCTCCTTCCTTTAGAATCCATGGTGAGATTCCATCCGGGCCTATAGCCTTTGTCACATCCAAATCCAGCAGATGTTTCCTCACCTCCCTACTGGTAATCACAAACTCCTCTAGTGGTGTCTGGTTTGATATTCCCTCTCTTATCTCTGGGACGTCTCCTTGCTCTGAGGTGAAGATCGCCTGGAATTTCTTATTGAGCTCCTCGCACACTTCCTTGTCGTTTGTATGGAATCTTTCTGCCCCTATCCCAGGTTTTCATTACCTGTTCCTTCTCTGTTGTTTTCCTCCTGATGAGGCTATGCAGCAGTTTGAGTCGAGTCTGTGACTTGCTCGCTATGTCTTTTTCATATTGCCTCTCTTCATCTCTTCTCACCATGACGTATTCATTCCTGGCGCACTGGTATCTTTCTCTGCTCTCTAGTGTTCTGTTGTTTTTATAGTTTCTCCACGCTCTTTTACTTAGTTGCTTTGCTAGCTTACATCTCTGATTAAACCATGGGATTCTCATCTGCATTTCATTTTTTTTCCTCTTGGATTGGGACAAACTTGACTGCTGCCTCCTTACACTTCTATGTGATGTAGTCCATCATGTCTTGAACCGTTTTTTCTCTGAGCTATGTTTCTGAAGCTATATTAGTCATGGATTTTCTCATCTCCTCATAGTTTCCCTTCCGGAATTCCGGCATCTTGCTTTCTGGTCCCTTCCTTGAGTACATTAACTCTTTTTCGACCAGATATTCAAACAGCTTGTGTGGTCGTTGGTGGGTGGTTGGTGGGTAATGTGGTGGTTGGTGGGTAGTGTGGTGGAGGGGTGGGCAGGGTGGTGGTTGGTGCGTAATGTGGTGGTTGGTGGGTAGTGTGGTGGGTAATGTGGTGGTTAGTGGGTAGTGTGGTGGTTAGTGGGTAGTGTTTTGATTGGTGCGTAGTGTGGTGGTAGGTGGGTAGTGTAGTGGTTGGTGGGTAGTGTGGTGGTTGGTGGGAAGTGTGGTGGTTGTGGGCAGTGTGATGGTGTTGTGGGTAGTGTGGTGGTCGGTGGGTAGTGTGGATGGCATTACATCTCATTAATATTGACACAATAATACATAATATCACCGAACACATACAAGGTTACATGCTGGTACTGCAGCCACATTAACTACTACCCCCTCTACTGATGACATTTATTTACCCAAAACAAGGACATTTCGTCTCGTGAGACGACACACAAATGTTACAAATTTCACCGAGTGAAATAATCAACATAATAATAAAAAGAGTCTAAATGATTGGTTCTGAAACAGGTAAATTCACGTTAACAGTAAATCAAAAAATATTTAGGACATAGTAACCCATTTTTGTCCCGAATTCGCACGAGGGAATTTATCTCTTGTGTGTGTAGGAACTGTGTATAATGATGTCACGATGGGGGGAGGGGTATTGTTATCTTCAATCATGTCAATAAGTGTCTCTTCATCGCGTTCACGGTGGGTTGAGGTGTGGTGGGGATTTGGTGGGTGCTAGTGTAGTGGTGGTGGTGATGTGATGGGTGCTAGTGTGATGGTGGTGGTGATATGATGGGTGCTAGTGTGGTGGGTGTTAGTGTGGTGGTAGTGAGGTGGTGGGTGTTAGTCTAGTGTTGATGTGGTGGGTGCTAGTGTTGAGGTGATGTGGTGGGTGCTGGTGTTGTGGTGATGTGGTACGTGAAAGTGTGGTGGTGGTGGTGATGTGGTGGGTGCTAGTGTGGTGGTGGTGGTAGTGATGTGGTGGGTGCTAGTGTGGTGGTCGTGGTGATGTGGTGGGTGCTAGTGTGGTGGTCGTGGTGATGTGGTGGGCGGTAGTGTGGTGGTGGTTATGTGGTGGGTGCTAGTGTGGTGGTGGTGATATGGGGGTGCTAGTGTGGTGGTGGTGGTGGTGGTGATGTGGTGGGTGCTAGTGTGGTGGTGGTTGTGGTGATGTGGTGGGTGCTAGTGTGGTGTTGGTGTTGGTGGTGATGTGGTGGGTGCTGATGTGGTGAGTGCTAGTGTGGTGGTGTTAGTGGTGATGTAGTGGGTGCTAGTATTGTGTTGGTAGTGGTGGTGTGATGTGGTGGGTGCTAGTGTGGTGGGGGTGTTGGTGATGTGGTGGGTGCTAGTGTGGTGGTGGTGGTGATGTGGCGGATGCTAGTGTGGTGTTGGTGATGTGGTGGGTGCTAGTGTGGTGTTGGTGATGTGGTGGGTGCTAGTGTAGTGGTGATGTGGTGAGTGCTAGTGTGGTGGTGATGTGGTGGGTGCTTGTGTGGTTGTGATGTGGTGGGTGCTAGTGTGGTTGTGATGTGGTGGGTGCTAGTGTAGTGGTGGCGATGTGGTGGGTGCTAGTGTAGTGATGTAGTGGGTGCTAGTGTGGTGTGGGTTGTGGTGATGAGGTGGGTGCTAGTGTGGTGGTGGTGGTGATGTGGTGGGTGCTAGTGAGTTGGAGGTGGTGGTGGTGATGTGGTGGGTGCTAATGTGGTGGTGATGTGGTGGGTGCTAATGTGGTGATGTGGTGGGTGCTAATGTGGTGGTGATGTGGTGGGTGCTAGTGTAGTGGTTTTGTGGTGGGTGCTAGTGTGGTGGTGGTGGTGGTGATGCTATGGGTGCTAGTGTGGTGGTGGTGATGTGATGGGTGCTAGTGTGGTGGTGGTGATGTGATAGGTGCTAGTGTGGTGGTGGTGATTTGGTGGGTGCTTGTTTGGTGATGGTTCTGGTGATGTGGTGGGTGCAAGTGTGGTGCTGGTGGTGATGTGGGAGTGCTAGTGTGGTGGGTGCTAGTGTGGTGGTGGTAGTGTTGGTGATGTGGTAGGTGCTAGTGTGGTGGTGACGTGGTGGGTGCTAGTGTGGTGGTGTTGGTGATGTGGTGGATGCTAGTGTGGTGGGGGTGGTGGTGGTGATGTGGTGGGTGCTAGTGTGGTAGGGGTGGTAGTGGTGATGTAGTGGGTGCTAGTGTGGTGGGGGTGGTGGTGGTGATGTGGTGGGTGGTAGAGGTGATTATGGTGGGTGCTAGTGTGGTGGTGGTGATGTGGTGGGTACTAGAGTAGTGGTGATGTGGTGGGTGTTAGTGTGGTGGTGGTGGTGATGTGGTGGGTGCTAGTGTGGTAGTGGTTGTGGTGATGTGGTGGGTGCTAGTGTGGTGGTGGTTGTGGTGATGTGGTGGTGGTTGTGGTGATGTGGTGGGTGCTAGTGTGGTGGTGGTTGTGGTGATGTGGTGGGTGCTAGTGTGGTGGTGGTTGTGATGTGGTGGGTGCTAGTGTGGTGGTGGTTGTGGTGATTTGGTGGGTGCTAGTGTGGTGGTGGTTGTGGTGATGTGGTGGGGGCTAGTTTCGTGGTGGTAATGATGTTGGGGTGCTAGTGCGGTGGGGGCGGGGGGTGGTGTGGTGTGTGCTACTGTTAGGGTGGTGATGTGGTGGGTGCTAGTGTGGGTGGTGGTGATGATGTGGTGAATGCTAGTGTGGTGGTGGTGATGTTGTGGGTGCTAGTGTGGTGGTGGTGATGGTATGGGTGCTAGTGTGGTGATGGTGATGTTATGGGTGCTAGTGTGGTGGTGGTGGTGATGCTATGGGTGCTAGTGTGGTGGTGGTGATGTGATGGGTGCTAGTGTAGTGGTGGTGATGGTATGGGTGCTAGTGTGGTGATGGTGATGTTATGGGTGCTAGTGTGGTGGTGGTGGTGGTGGTGATGCTATGGGTGCTAGTGTGGTGGTGATGTGATGGGTGCTAGTGTAGTGGTGATGGTGATGTGTTGGGTGCTAGTGTGGTGGTAGTGATGGTGATGATGTGGGTGCTAGTGTAGTGGTGGTGATGGTGATGTAGTAGGTGCTAGCGTGGTGGTGGAGGTGATGATGTGGAGGGTGCTAGTGTGGTGGTGGTGGTAATGTATTGGGTGCTAGTGTGGTGGTGGTGGTGATGTGGTGGGTGCTAGTGTGGTGGTGGTGAGCCTTCCCACCCACTACAAAGACCTCACCCTCAACTAGCAACCACAGCTAGCCTTTCCACCCTCTACAAGGACCTCATCCTCAACTAGTAATCACTCCTCAACTAGTAATTTTATAATATAATAATATTATTATATTATAAAATATACATATATTTCTATCTCAGGTTAGGTTCGGATAGTTCAGAATAGGTTGGGTAGGTAAAATTAGGTGTGGTAAAGTTTTTATAAAAGTTTTAATTCAAATCAAGCATAATTACAATTATCTATAATACCAAGAAAAAGTTTAGAATTCCATAAGAAAAATATAAAAAAATGTATTAGGAAAATTTTAATTTCGCTCATATTCAACATCAAATGTTGTTGAATAGGACCGAAAGGGCAAGGTTAATATTTTAAATCGAATCTTCTCAATATTTCTTACGTTTTTCCTCACTGTCGAGGGTAATTGAAAAATTAACAATCCAAATTTAATTTTTTACATTTTTATTTATGGTGTGACACCTTGAACCGTTTCACAAGACTTCTCACATTTTCAAAGGCATTTTTATGCACTCCGTTTCATGCTTATATTTGTGTTTGTGTAAGGATGCAAATGTTTTGAGTGAGGTGACCTCATTCACCTCATTCTTTGGAACACAGGTGAGGAACACAAATGCGAACAAGGTTGAATGGTTCCCAGGACTATATGAGGACCCAGAATGAGGTGATTTGATAAAATACCATGCCCAAGATTACAAACCGAGTGCCGGCGGGGGGATGGAAATAGCCTCGGCTACCATCCTCTTTTGTTCGGTCGTGTTGGTCGAGCGGTTAAGGGATCCTGTACACCAGCAGAGTGCTCCTGGCAGTAGGGTTCGAGTCACTTCAGGGGTGTGTTTTCAGTTATACATTATATATATATATATTATATATATATATATATATATATATATATATATATATATATATATATATATATATATATATATATATAATGTCGTACCTAGTAGCCAAAATGCACTTATCGGCCTACTATGCAAGGCCCGATTTGCCTAATAGCCCGAGTGATTTTATTTTCAATTTTTTCCAAATAGTTTATTTGAATTATTATTATTATTTTATATTAAGACCATAATTTATTGACTTAGTTGTGTTAGTTCAGGTTAGGTTAAGATTGGTTAGGTTAGGTAGGGTTGGTTGAGTTCGGTCATATATCCACGTTAGTTTTAACTCAAATTTAAGCAAATTAACTTATACATAATGAAATGGACAGATTGCGACAGAAATGGAGCCCTGTTGCTAATGCATAACAATGCATAAGCAACAGGGCTCCATTAAGGAACATATAATCTATTCCTACAACCAGACCATCACCAAAGAAGTTTTGACAAACATAAAAATAATCGATAGATACAGCGATAGCAGGCAGCTTGACATTTGCGAGGCACTACACATCAAGAAGTCAACACCAGCAATCAATAGCCAATTAATGCACAACTATATTCTACCCACTTCAAGAATCAAGAGGAAGCATAGGCCAATACGCCCTTTGCAGTTACTTCCATTCATCCCTTTCACTTATCCAATTTATATCCCTTGAACCGTGTTCTGTCTTGTGTTGGTCAAAAGTTTGTTCACCTCATCCAAAATTGCTTCAACATATCACCTCACACAAATGCGTGTATATAAGACAAGCTGTTTAGCGTTAGAATTAGTAAAACTCTGTTAAGTGTTTTCAGGTTATAAGTTGTGTGTTTTTAAACTAAAGTCTTTGAAAATGTAATACGTTATTACGAAACGCGTTCAAGCGTCGTGTCAGACTAGAAATAAAAATGAATTTTGGAGAATTGATTTTTCAATTACCATCGACAGTAAAAAGAAACATAAGAAATATTGAGAAAATTCGTGTTAGAATTATTACTCTTACTTTTTCGGTCATATTTAACAACATATATATATGTATATATATATATATTATTAAATATGACCGAAAAAGTAAGATTAATAATTCTAACACGAATTTTCTCAATCTTTCGTACATTTCGTTTCACTGTTGGAGGTAAATAAAAAATCAATTCTCCAAAATTCATTTTTATTTCTAGTCTGACGCGACACGAGCGCGTTTCGTAAAACTTATTACATTTTCAAAGACTTTAGTTCACAAATACACAACTGAATAGAACTTACGCATCTCCGATTTTATATCTACATTTGAGTGAGGTGGAAGGGGTGATGTGGCATTAACACAAGACAGAACAAGATGTGGTATTAATAGGGTATTAATTTCATCAACACAAGACAGAACAAGAGTATTAATAGGGTATTAATTTCATCAACACAAGACAGAACACGAAACAATGGATATTGAATAGAAGTGTTTGTAGAAAGCCTATTGGTCCATATTTCTTGATGCTTCTATATTGGAGCGGAGTCTTAAGGTGGCTAGAATATAGTTGTGCAATAATTGGCTGTTGATTGCTGGTGTTGACTTCTTGATGTGTAGTGCCTCGCAAACGTCAAGCCGCCTGCTATCGCTGTATCTATCGATGATTTCTGTGTTGTTTACTAGCATTTCTCTGGCGATGATTTGGTTGTGGGAAGAGATTATATGTTCCTTAATGGAGCCCTGTTGCTTATGCATCGTTAAACGCCTAGAAAGAGATGTTGTTGTCTTGCCTATATACTGGGTTTTTTGGAGCTTACAGTCCCCAAGAGGGCATTTGAAGGCATAGACGACGTTAGTCTCTTTTAAAGCGTTCTGTTTTGTGTCTGGAGAGTTTCTCATGAGTAGGCTGGCCGTTTTTCTGGTTTTATAGTAAATCGTCAGTTGTATCCTCTGATTTTTGTCTGTAGGGATAACGTTTCTACTAACAATATCTTTCAGGACCCTTTCCTCCGTTTTATGAGCTGTGGAAAAGAAGTTCCTGTAAAATAGTCTAATAGGGGGTATAGGTGTTGTGTTAGTTGTCTCTTCAGAGGTTGCATGGCTTTTCACTTTCCTTCTTATGATGTCTTCGACGAAACCATTGGAGAAGCCGTTATTGACTAGGACCTGCCTTACCCTACAGAGTTCTTCGTCGACTTGCTTCCATTCTGAGCTGTGGCTGAGAGCACGGTCGACATATGCGTTAACAACACTCCTCTTGTACCTGTCTGGGCAGTCGCTGTTGGCATTTAGGCACATTCCTATGTTTGTTTCCTTAGTGTAGACTGCAGTGTGGAAACCTCCGCCCTTTTCCATGACTGTTACATCTAGAAAGGGCAGCTTCCCATCCTTTTCCATCTCGTAAGTGAAACGCAGCACGGAACTCTGCTCAAATGCCTCCTTCAGCTCCTGCAGATGTCTGACATCAGGTACCTGTGTAAAAATGTCGTCAACATACCTGCAGTATATGGCCGGTTTCAAGTTCATGTCGACTAAGACTTTTTGCTCGATGGTACCCATGTAGAAGTTTGCAAACAGGACACCTAAAGGAGAACCCATGGCGACCCCATCTACTTGCTTATACATGTGCCCATCCGGGCTCAAGAAGGGTGCCTCTTTAGTACAAGCTTGGAGTAGTTTCCTCAGAATATTTTCTGGTATGTCAAGAGGAGTACAGGCTGGATCACGATACACTCTGTCGGCTATCATTCCGATTGTCTCTTCCACAGGTACGTTGGTAAACAGCGATTCTACGTCCAACGAGGCTCCTATCCCTGTGGCCCGTGTGCCCCGCAGTAAGTCAACAAATTCCTTTGGAGACTTCATTGAACAACACCTCGACATCCTCACAGACCAACATCACCTCAGCACTGAAACAAGGAATAAAAATGAATTTTGGAGAATTGATTTTTGAATTACCTCCAACAGTGAAAAGAAATGTACGAAAGATTGAGAAAATTCGTGTTAGAATTATTAATCTTACTTTTTCGGTCATATTTAATAATATATGTCTACAGGAAAGACTGCTACCAAAATATACTAATATATATATATATATATATATATATATATATATGTATGTGTGTGTGTGTGTGTGTGTGTGTGTGTGTGTGTGTGTGTGTGTGTGTGTGTGTGTGTGTGTGTGTGTGTCTGCGTGCGTGTGTGTGTGTGTGTACTCACCTAGTTGTGCTTGCGGGGGTTGAGCTCTGACTCTTTGGTCACGCCTCTCAACCATCAATCAACAGGTGTACAGATTCCTGAGCCTACTGGGCTCCATCATATCTACACTTGAAACTGTGTATGGAGTGAGCCTCCACCACATCACTTCCTAATGCATTCCATTTGTCAACCACTCTGACACTAAAAAAGTTCTTTCTAATATCTCTGTGGCTCATTTGGGCACTCAGTTTCCACCTGTGTCCCCTTGTGCGTGTGCCCATTATGTTAAATAGCCTATCTTTATCTACCCTATCAATTCCCTTCAGAATCTTGAATGTGGTGATCATGTCCCCCCTAACTCTTCTGTCTTCCAGCGAAGTGAGATTTAATTCCCGTAGTCTCTCCTCATAGCTCATACATCTCAACTCGGGTACTAGTTTGGTGGCAAACCTTTGAACCTTTTCCAGTTTAGTCTTATACTTGACTAGATATGGACTCCATGTTGGGGCTGCATACTCCAGGATTGGCCTGACATATGTGGTATACAAAGTTCTGAATGATTCTTTACACAAGTTTCTGAATGCCTTTCGTAGTTTGGCCAGCCTGGCATATGCCGCTGATGTTTTCCTCTTGATATGTGCTGCAGGAGACAGGTCTGGCGTGATATCAACCCCAAAGTCTTTTTCTTTCTCTGACTCCTGAAGAATTTCTTCTCCCAGATAATACCTTGTATCTGGTCTCCTGCTCCCTACACCTACCTTCATTACATTACATTTGATTGGGTTAAAATCTAACAACAATTTGTTCGACCATTCCTTCAGCTTGTCTAGGTCTTCTTGAAGCCTCAAACAGTCCTCTTCTGTCTTAATCCTTCTCATAATTTTGGCATCGTCCGCAAACATTGAGAGGAATGATTCTATACCCTCTGGGAGATCATATACGTATATCAGAAAAAGGATAAGACCGAGTACAGAGCCCTGTGGGACTACAGAGCATTGGTGACTTCACCCCAATCGGAGGTCTCACCCCTCACCGTAACTCTCTGCTTTCTATTGCTTAGGCACTCCCTAATCCACTGGTGCACCTTACCAGCTACACCTGCCTCTCTCTCCAGCTTATGTACCAGCCTCTTATGCGGTAATGTGTCAAAAACTTTCCGACAATCCAAGAGAATGCTGTCCGCCCAGCCCTCTCTTTCTTGCTTATCTTTGTCACCTGGTCGTAGAATTCTATTAAGTCAGTCCCTACCTGAACCCATGTTGGCGATTTGTCACGAAGTCCCTTCTCTCCAGATGTGTTACCAGGTTTTTTCTCACGATCCTCTCCATCACCATGCATGGTATACAAGTCAAGGACACTGGCCTGTAGTTCAGTGCCTCTTGCCTGCCGCCCTTTTTGTATATTGGGACCACATTCGCCGTCTTCCATATTTCTGGTAGGTCTCCCGTCTCTTGTGATTTACTATACACTATAGAGAGTGGCAAGCAAATTGCCTCAGCACACTCTTTCAGTGCCCATGGTGAGATCTCGTCTGGACCAACAGCCTTTCAAACATCCAGATCAAGCAGGTGTCTCTTGACCTCCTCTCTCGTAATTTCGAACTCTCCCAAGGCCGCCTGGTTTACCTCCCTTTCTCCTAGCAGTGACCTCACCTTATTCTATTGTGAAGACCTCCTGGAACCTCTTGTTGAGTTCTTCACACACCTCTTTGTCATTCTCTGTATACCTGTCCTCGCCTGTTCTAAGTTTCAATACCTGTTCTTTCACTGTTGTTTTCCTTCTGATGTGACTGTGGAGTAGCTTTGGTTCGGTCTTGGCTTTATTTGCTATATCATTTTCAAAACTTTTCTCTGCTTCTCACCCTGACGTACTCATTCCTGGTTCTCTGGTATCTCTCTCTGCTTTCTGGTGTTCTGTTTTTGTGGAAGTTCCTCCACGCCCTTTTGTTCATTTTCTTTGCTTCCATACATGCCCTATTATACCATGGATTCTTCTGTTGCTTCTCGGATTTTTCCCTTTGGGCCGGGATGAACCTGTTTACTGCCTCCTGACACTTTTGGGTAACATAGTCCATCATACCTTGTACAGACTTATCTCTGAGGTCTGTGTCCCAAGGTATTTTCCTTCGGAAACTTCTCATCTGTTCATAATTCCCCATTCGGTATGCCCGCCTTTTGATTCCTAGTTCTTTTTTGGGAGAGATAATTCCTAGCTCTACCAGGTACTCAAAGTTCAATACACTGTGATCACTCATTTCCAATGGCGCTTCCATCTTAACTTCCCTTATATCCCACTCATTTAGGGTAAATATCAAATTATGCATTGCTGGTTCATCTTCTCCTCTCATTCTTGTTGGTTCCTTGATGTTCTGGCTTAGAAAGTTTCTTGTTGCCACGTCCAGCAGCTTAGCTCTCCATGTTTCTGATCCTCCATGCGGGTCTCTGTTCTCCCAATCTATCTTCCCATGGTTGAAGTCTCTCATGATTAGTAGTCCAGATCCATTCCTGCTAGCAACAGAAGCTGCTCTTTCTATTATGATAATGGTGGCCATGTTGTTTCTATCATATTCCTGTCTGGGTCTTCTGTCATTTCGTGGTGGATTATATATGACTACATCTATAATTTTTTTTTCCTCCAGTTGTTATGGTACCTGCTATGTCGTCACTGAAACCTTCACAGACCTGAATAACCATCTCCTCAAAATCCCAGCCTTTTCTTACCAGCAGAGCTACACCACCACCACCTCTTCCTTCCCTCTCTTTCCTCATAACATAATAGTCCTGTGGGAACACTGCATTTGCTATCGTTTTTGTTATCTTTGTTTCTCTGAGGGCTATTATGTCTGGGTTTTCCTCTAGTACCTGCTCTCCAAGCTCATTTGCTTTATTTGTAATTCCATCTATATTAGTGTACATTGCTTTTAGGCTCACTTTCTTCTGTCCCTTCTCAAATCGCCTCCTTGGTGAGTGTTCTGTTGGTGGGGGAAGCTTTTCCGTGGGTGTGAGGACTTGTGAGGTGGATAACAGGGTCTCAGGATACTGGGATGAGGGGCGGGGGATCCAGTGAAGAGGGAGGGACAGGGAGGATATGGGATGAAAGGGGAGTGAACGACAGGGAGGAATGGGGGGAAGGGGAGACTCGGCGGGAGGAGGGGAGGGGTAGAAGAGTGAGGATTGGGTGTGGGGGGAGGGAGATTTGGCTGAACATTTGAGTGGGGGCAGGGAGGGTTTGGGTTAGGGGGGTTTTCTATGCAGAGGAGGGTGGCGGGGTTGTCCTCCCCTCTGGTGTTACTGGGTAGCTGGTTGTGAGTTCCCCCTTCGCATCTGGGGGTGTTGTGTTGGGAGCTGTGACTTCCTGGTTTTCTCCTCTCACCCTGCGCCTATTACTTGCTTCTGTCCCCATGGCTCTCTCCTCCCTCATCATGTCTCTCTGGAGGAATACATTTTTGAATTCTTCCACGTTTTTCAGAGAGCTCTTCCTTGATAGAATCTTCTCCTTTGTGCTCTCGTTTGCAAACACTATCTTTATCACTCGGTCTCGGTCTTTGTCGTACTATCCTAGCCTGAAAACCTTCTCAATGCTATGCTCAGCCCCTTCCATGTCTAGTGCCTTCAGTACTTCATTCATTGCTGCTTTGTCCTTGTCATTCCACTCTGTCCTATTGGAACCGTCCTGCTCTTTAATACCCACAGCAACCACTGATCTGTTCCTTTCCAGCAGTTGGCTAGTGGAGCGTGCCACCTCCTGTGAGGTGGCTGCTTTCATGGCCACCTCCATCACCGCAAGATAACGTAAGCTTTTAAGGGTTGATAAATGTTAATCTTCTTGTTTGAGGAGCTGTTCACTTGAGACAGTTAAGCCAGTCCCAGCTGTGTCTGGGTATAAGTGACAGGATGAACAACCCAGCGGGTTTTCTTCCTATTGGGGAGTGTTGTACATTTTGCTATGGCGGTATGTTCACTCACAAGATGAGTGGAGCTGCCCAATAAACTCGCCCCTCAGGGCAAAATTTAAAAAATTTAAAAATCCATCACTGCAGACATTACTTCAGAGTTATTTTTTTTAGCATTTCTGCAAATGTTGCTTTTATTGTGGCATTCTCTTCCAAAAAACTATTACCACCTTCTCCCTGGATGATTTTCTGAGTCTCAGCCTCGATACCGTTCTCTTTAAGGGCTCTAATCTCCTCCTTTGCTGCTGTCAGCTCTCTTTTCAGGTTGCTTTTTTCGTTCTTCATTTCCTGCATCATTTCTTGCATCTCACTCTTGATGTCCTCCAGAAACTGGGCAAACATTTCCTTCATTTCGTCACCTTGACTTTTCCCTGTTTCCCTGGTACCTCTGGCTGTCTTGCTTGCCCCTGTTCCTATAGTTGTGCCGTGATAGGATTTGTCAGGAGGGCAGAGCGGGATGGGGGGAGGGAGGGAGAGAGAGAGAGAGAAAGAGAGAGATAAAGGGAGAGATAAATGGGTGGGTGGGGGCAATCCGACCCTTCCACTGAAGTGAGAGGAAAGTAGAGTGGGAGGGAGGTGGGAGAT
Source organism: Procambarus clarkii (assembly GCF_020424385.1). NCBI lineage: Eukaryota > Metazoa > Arthropoda > Malacostraca > Decapoda > Cambaridae > Procambarus > Procambarus clarkii. Next base: position 59,203 of record NW_025556094.1, read on the forward strand.
GTAGAGAGAGAGGAGGTAGGGAGAGAGAGAAGAGGGAGAGAGATGGAGGAGGGAGTGGGTGAAAGAGAGAGGGGGTGAGGGAGAGAGGGGGAGAGAGAGAGGGGGGAGGTGTGTGTGTGTGTTCTCACCTAATTGTGCTTGCGGGGGTTGAGCTCTGGCTCTTTGGTCCCGCCTATCAACCGTCAATCAACTGGTGTACAGATTCCTGAGCCTACTGGGCTCTATCATATTTACATTTGAAACTGTGTATGGAGTCAGCCTCCACCACATCACTTCCTAGTACATTCCATTTACTAACTACTCTGACACTGAAAAAGTTCTTTCTAATGTCTCTGTGGCTCATTTGGGTACTCAGCTTCCACCTGTGTCCCCTTGTTCGCGTCCCTCCAGTGTTGAATAGTTCATCCTTGTTTACCCGGTCGATTCCCCTGAGGATTTTGTAGGTTGCAATCATGTCCCCCCTTACTCTTCTGTCTTCCAGTGTCGTAAGGTGCATTTCCCGCAGCCTTTCCTTATAACTCATGCCTCTTAGTTCTGGGACTAGTCTAGTAGCATACCTTTGGACTTTTTCCAGCTTCGTCTTGTGCTTGACAAGGTACGGGCTCCATGCTGGGGCCGCATACTCCAGGATTGGTCGTACATATGTGGTGTACAAGATTCTGAATGATTCCTTACACAGGTTCCTGAACGCCGTTCTGATGTTAGCCAGCCTCGCATATGCCGCAAACGTTATTCTCTTTATGTGGGCTTCAGGAGACAGGTTTGGTGTGATATCAACTCCTAAATCTTTCTTTCTGTCTGTTTCATTAAGTACTTCATCTCCTATTCTGTATCCTGTATCTGGCCTCCTGTTTCCACTGCCTAGTTTCATTACTTTGCATTTACTCGGGTTGAACTTCAACAGCCATTTGTTGGACCATTCACTCAGTCTATCTAGGTCATCTTGTAGCCTCCTACTATCATCCTCTGTTTTAATCCTTCTCATAATTTTGCATCGTCAGCAAACATTGAGAGGAACGAATCTATACCCTCTGGGAGATCATTTACATATACCAGAAACAGTATAGGTCCAAGGACTGACCCCTACGGGACTCCATTTGTAACGTATCGCCAATCTGAGACCTCACCCCTCACACTGACTCGTTGTCTCCTGTTGCTTAGGTACTCCTCTATCCACCGGAGTACCTTCCCTTTCACTCCAGCCTGCGTCTCCAACTTTCGCACTAGCCTCTTGTGTGGCACTGTATCAAAGGCTTTCTGACAATCCAAAAATATGCAGTCTGCCCACCCTTCTCTTTCTTGCCTTATTTTTGTTGCCTGGTCGTAGAATTCAAGTAACCCTGTGAGGCAGGACCTGCCATCCCTGAAACCATGTTGATGCTGTGTTACAAAGCTCCTTCGCTCCAGATGCTCCACTAGTTTTTTTCGCACAATCTTCTCCATCAGCTTGCATGGTATGTAGGTTAGGGACACAGGCCTGTAGTTCAGTGCCTCCTGTCTATCCCCTTTCTTGTAAATCAGGACTACGTTAGCTGCTTTCCAAATATCTGGCAGTTTCCCTGTTGCCAGTGATTTGTTATACACTATGGAGAGTGGTAGGCTAAGTTCTCCTGCTCCTTCCTTTAGAACCCAAGGAGAGATTCCATCTGGGCCAATAGCCTTTGTCACATCCAACTCTAGTAAACACTTCTTTACTTCCCAGCTGGTAATCTCAAACTCTTCCAGTGGTTCCTGGTTAGCTATTCCCACACTTACCTCTGGAATTTCTCCTTGTTCTAAGGTGAAGACCTCCTGGAATTTCTTATTCAATTCCTCACACACTTCCTTGTCATTTGTAGTGAATCCTTCCGCCCCTATCCTTAATTTTATAACCTGTTCCTTTACTGTTGTTTTTCTCCTGATGTGGCTATGCAACAATTGAGGCTGAGTCTTTGCCTTGCTTGCGATGTCATTTTCGTATTGTCTTTCTGCCTCTCTTCTCATCCTGACATATTCATTCCTGGCATTCTGGTATCTTTCTCTGCTCTCCAGTGTCCTTTTATTCCTAAAGTTTCTCCATGCCCTTTTACTTTACTGCTTAGCTAGCCCACATCTCTGATTAAACCATGGGTTTCTCATTTTCATTTCTCTGTTTTCCTTTTGGACTGGGACAAACTTGTTTGCTGCGTCCTTGTACTTCTGTGTGATGTAATCCATCATATCTTGGGCCGTCTTTCCCCTGAGCTCTGTTTCCCATGCTATAGTGTTAGGAATTTTCTTATCCCCTCATAGTTTCACTTTCGGTATGCTAACCTTTTGGTTACGGTATCCCTCCTCGAGTTCAATAACCCTTCTTCAATCAGGTACTCAAACACCAGTACACTGTGGTCGCTCATTCCTACTGGGTCCTCAAAACCGATTTTTCTTATGTCGGAGTCGTTCAAAGTGAAGACTAGGTCGAGTCTCGCTGGTTCATCATTGCCTCTCATCCTTGTGGGTTCTCCGACATGCTGGGTTAAAAAGTTTCTTGTCACCACCTCCAATAGTTTGGCTCTTCACTTATCCTCGCCTCCATGCGGTTCCTTGTTCTCCCAGTCAATCCTTCCGTGATTGATGTCGCCCATGATGAGCAGGTGGGATCTATTTCTACAGGCAGCAGAGGCTGCCCTCTCAATTATAGTGTTATCTGCCATGTTGTTGTTTTCATACTCTTGACTGGGTCTTCTGTCATTTGGTGGAGGGTTGTATATTACTGCTACTACTATTCTTGGTCCTCCCATTGTTATGGTGCCTGCTATGTAGTCTCTGAACTCCTCACAGCCCGGGATGGCCATCTCCTTAAAACTCCATTCCTTTCTCATGAGTAGGGCCACTCCGCCTCCTCCCCTACCTTCCCTCTCTTTCCTTATTACTGTGTACTCCTGGGGAAACACAGCATTCGTTATGATTCTAGAGAATTTTGTTTCAGTGAGTCCGATCACATCTGGGTTAACTTCCTGTGCTCTTTCCCTTAGTTCACTTGTCTTGCTTGTGATCCCATCTATGTTCAAGTACATCACCCTGAAACTGACTCTCTTCTGCTTCTTCTCTGGGGGGGGGGGACTTTTGGGATCTGGGGTGAGTGGGAGCTGGGGGGGGCCTGCCATGGGGAGACTGGTGGAGGAGGGAGGGCTTGGGGGGGTGGGGGAGAGGGGGGGTGGTGGGGGAAAGGGGGAGGGTAAGAGGGGGAGGGTAGGGGGGAGAGTGAGAGGGAGAGGGTTGGGGGGGAAAGTGAGAGGGGGAGGGTTGGGGGGGGTGAGAGAGGGAGGGATGGGTAAGA
>NW_025556094.1:65000-75827 GCF_020424385.1 Procambarus clarkii
AGTCCAGCATTTTTACTCATTCTCAGTGTCAGCTTAAATTCCTTACATACTCTGTTTTTTCATTTCCTCTCACTTTCTCTTAACTTTGAATTCTAAATAAGACAAATATATCAATATGTATCAATACATGTGGATGGATTCGAAGTGGATGTATTTCTACCACTTTTCCGGATATGACAATCTGTGGTAGAGATTGGCTCTACCAGAATCTCTTTTATGAAGGTCTCGAACTTCTCCTGTCTAATTATATTCACTTTTCGGGGACATTTTGAAGTCCGTGCTCTCCTCAAAGTGGCTACCAATATATTATTTATGTTGATGGGTAAACGGATATCATTGGATCATTCACTTTGCATATTAAGAATTCAGTCGTGGTGACTTGTATTTACTCGTTCCGTTGTGCAGGTGTTCATCTCGAACACTTGTGTCACCTTTTATTAACCTCTGGTCCAGTGTCATACATTATGGTTCTAACCATCTGTATTCATCATCCGTTTTTAATGCTATATTTCCAAGTTTCCTTAAAAGCAATATTTCGTGGAAGTTAATTCAAGTAAACTAATTTGACCAGGTCTTCGGCCAGTGAAGGATATTCATCCCCCTCCACAGTTCTTCAGACTATAATAGGATCTGTCAGATGGTCTGGCCTCTCCTGCTGACAAATGATATACAGCGTCTCGTTCGTCTCGGTTAAAACCTTTGACGTTGATGTACCAGAGTGCTCTGGGGCAACGAAATGTGTACTTGTCAAATTAATAATTTTAACTTTGCAACAATACAGTGAAACTATTATTGTAATACTTGACCATCTTCAGCTATTACTACTGGTATTAAATATATATCTATATGAGAGCATATATTCCTCTCCTTATATCTCTCCCTAATCCTCCGTTTCTCTTAGCTTTCTTTCTAAAAATTAAAAAAAAATTATGAATTGCTGAAAAGCTATTTAAAACTCTGCTGAAAACAAATTCCCTATTTCAGACTTTATGAAAATGGCAGCGATCGCTATCGGAGCCGATATTTCTTAAAGGGTGGCAATGAGGCTGATCCCCAACTGGATTATGGCACTCCCAGGCCTCCCATGTATCATCTTGCAAAGTTGGGTGAGACTAACCGCAAGCATCGGGCCTCCTAATTTGGACAGACATTCTCTTCTATATATATAAATACAAATATATAATTCATAATACAAAATCATATATATTTTTACTATGATGCCTTGCTACCGCCCATCGAAGACAGACATGCACTTTTGAGATATCAAGACATGCCTTCAACGATTACTAAAACATAAGATGTGCACTTCAACACAATCATCGGCATCATCAATAAAGCAGTGCATGAAGACCTGGACCTCAGGCTCCTGTGGTCACTGATAGGTTAGCACAAATAAGTACCTCAACAACCACCATCTCCCACTCATCACCATCACCACCTTACCCACACTCACCACCACCACTATCGCCAACACCTCCACCAACCTCCAACCCGCACCACTTACGCCTTCCATCCTCCACCATCACCCATAACCACCACCACCACCAACCGCCACAGCCACCACCATCATCATATTCCCAACGCCTCGGCTAAAGCTTCCCCCAAGCAACAAACAATTCATACTAAATCTTTTGCAAGTGATAACAAGAGCGTCGCTTAATCGAGAAAACGAAGTGTCTATAAAACACAGGAACAACGTGGATGGAGCAGTAACATCACCAACGGAGGAGCTCCAGCACACGGCTCACACAGCCACGACAAGATGGAATACACACTCAAGTGATGCACTTCTAACGAGGCGCGAAGAAATGTCCAGAAGGTCGGTAGTGGCGCGTTACTTTCATGCTGCTGACAGTTGACGATTGTTGAGACGGGCTGCTGAAGAGACGGGCTGCTGAAGAGACGGGCTGATGAAGAGACGGGCTGATGAAGAGACGGGCTGATGAAGAGACGGGCTGCTGAAGAGACGGGCTGATGAAGAGACGGGCTGATGAAGAGACGGGCTGATGAAGAGACGGGCTGATGAAGAGACGGGCTGATGAAGAGACGGGCTGATGAAGAGACGGGCTGATGAAGAGACGGGCTGATGAAGAGACGGGCTGCTGAAGAGACGGGCTGCTGAAGAGAGGAGCTGCTGAAGAGACGGGCTGCTGAAGAGACGGGCTGCTGAAGAGACGGGCTGTTGAAGATATACACTGCTGAACAGATGGGCATGCTGACGGAGACTATGGAAAGCATTTTGGAAAACCAGAGGAGCCGAACACGAGACGATTGGAGACACACTCAGAGGCTGCAAGAAGACGATGAAAAAAGAATATGAAAGAGACAGGTGGATAGACGATGAGAGACAAGAGGAATTATTTAAAACGAGATTTAAAGACGAAGATGACTGATGGTTCCTGTTGAGTGACGAGAAAAAGACAAATCTTTTTGCTTTACAAATAAAAAAATTCATTTTAAGTTTTCAGTGATTCGTAATAAAATAATCGCTCATTTGGAGCATGAAGCATTTTAATGCGATATCGGGAAGGTGTACTCGAAGCCCAGAGGCTCCCGTCACTATCGGGAGGTGGGTACCTGCCTAGAGACACCTGCCACCACCAGGAGGTAGGTATCCGTGGCCTGGAGGTAAGTATCGGTGGTCTGGAGGCACCTGCCACTGTCAAGGAGGTAAGTACTTGGCGCCTGGAGGCACCTGCCACCGTCAGGAGGTAGGTACCGGTGGGCCTGGAGGCACCTGCCGCCTTCAATACCTCGGAGCACCTCGGAAAGCAATCTAGCATAAGTGAACTCAAATGACCACGAAAACATACCGTGGCGCGCACTCAGACGCTCCCATTACCCCGGAGAGCTGCACTTCTCCTCCACGTGCCTCCACACTTGCTTCTTCCCTCCCACTTTTAATCACTCACTCCCATGTCCTCCCCATCCCACTCCCTTCCACCACCTTTTCCTCTCTAAAATCCCTCATTTATTTTCTCCCATGGTCGATCATCCCATCACGTCCTCTCTCACCATCCATCTCTCACTCTTTCCCCCTCCCATGTTTGCTCATTTTCTCCTCCCATGTTCACTCTCAATTGTTCCTCACCGTCAGTAGCCAGACAGCGTGGGGGGAACAGCTGACGTTTACTTTATTACAGTTTTCTCCTTTCTCCTTTTTAATTTTTTAATTTTGTTTGTCAATAATCTGTATCTCTTCATTTGATGTTTTGGTGAGCTGGTAACGCAGCCTTAAATACACTGTTTTTATTTATAATGAATTAATTATATTGTTTATTTAATATTTATACTTATTTATATTACTGATGCTATTCAGAATTTTTAGAATTAGTGGTAGGAATAGTAATGGTAGAAACATCAGAAGCAGTAGTACAAGAAATAGAAATTCAGTAGTAGTAGTAGTAATAATAGAAGTAGAAGTAGTAGGAGTAATAATAGAGATACTCTGGGTTTTCCATTCAATTATGCATTGTTACGATGCCCTCTCCTATTTCTCTCGTATGCCTGCTTTGAGAGTCATATCAGCTTTCTTTACTGATTCTCTGAGTTGATGAGAATCTTTTGGTATATGTGGTGACCAGAGCGGCCGCCTGATAAGGGAAAATTTACATAAGTACGTCGATAAGGGAAAAGTGGCGCCCTGATACAAACGAAATGGCACCCCCTACCTGCAGATCCGCCATTTTGTGGAGTACGCCAGCCGACTGCGGATTGGCTAAATTAGGTTACGGGCGACCAATCAGAGCCCACCGTGACGTCACCCAGTGCCCCTGGTGACGCCAGCTGTGTTAGTGTCAAGAGTTGGTCTGGCTGCGAGAGTGGGAGGACGTTTCTTGGTCAGCTCTCGAGGTTTGGAGGCTCTTGGATCCTTACTCAGTGGATTAAAAGTAGCCATCGCAGCCCACCATTGTTATTGAAGACCCTGTTCTTCCGGGGAAGCAAGAAGCAACCAAGTTCATTGAGCAGAGAAGTGCCAATACTTGAAGAATCGGTCGGCGACTAGCTGGATGGGCGCCGCCTGACAGTTTAGGGTCTGGGAGGTGTGGCGGGCAGGCCTAGCTGTGACCGGGTCACGTTCACTGAGGATTTTGGAGGGACGACACCGTTCCAAGGACAAGGTGCAACGCCTTGTGGAAGGGACGAGTGTGCGCTTACAGTGATTAGCTCAGTGCCCACTGGTGAACCAGGATTAGGATATCTGAAATACTCTGGGAGTGGTTCGGCGACGTTGCAAAGGCATTACGACACCTGAGGACTTGTGGAACGTTCCTAGATCATCAAGGACCGACTCAGGAAGCGTGGGAACCTCACACCATCAAGGAATCAGGCGTCATGAGCCAGTAATGTAAAGGTAGATCAATTTCCTTCCCATTACCCCTTGTTTTATTAGGAAAGATAGGCCATTATGTTCATATATGTGTGTTATATACATTGATACACCAGTAGTAGGATAGGCTGCAGGGTAGCTTGTGTCCAGGACTGTGGAAGAGGACAGTGTGTTTGAAGGACAGGGCAGTTGCAGAGAGGGTAGCCGACGTCGACGACAAGGCCCCTATGTGAGAGAGTGTGGCCCTTTTAATCTTCCCAGTTGAAGGAGTTGTTGGAGGTCGTGAAAGAAGAGTTGCTGATGATCTCCAGACTGTTGATTCTTATTTTTTTTCATTCCTGTAATGATTTAATTCTATGTGTGATCATGTAGCTTACGTCAGTAAATTCACATATTTTATCATTGATTTTAAGTGTGCCTCCATAATAATAATCTCTATGAGCATACATGAGGGATATCATAGTCCCACCTATGGAACATCACGTTTTCTATAGAAGTCCTTATTGTCTGGAGAGTGGTACCCTAGGCCATCCAACTAGTATCAGAGCCGGAATAGTGGCAACAAGCAATGTAGTGGCTGGAGAGAGGTAAAGCCACACAGACGTTTATGGGAGAGTACCTTGGGCTGACAGTCCAGTGTCAGATCTATAGGAGTAGCAACACTTTGGCAACAAGCAGTATAGAATACACCCACTGAACTGCATTGCTGGGGTGCAAATATATTAACTCAGCTGGTGACCTTGTTAAAAAAAGATAGGGAAGGCAGGTGGGAAAGGAATTCCTGCAACCTTTTTGTCTGGCAGACAAGACTCAGGGGAAGTATTGTTAAAAGGTAAGCCTGGGTTTTTCTTCACTGCTTTACGGGTCTAGGCAGGAATTGCTAACAGCAGTTTCCCCGTGGTTGACTGAAGGGCTCCCAGGGTGAATCAGTGGCACCCCTAGTGGTGGGAGCAAAGACCTGCAGTGGTGGGTATTACTAGTCCTCTCCTGTGGGACCAAGCGACTGTGGTGAGTCTCGATAGTCGGAAGGGCTGAGTACTCTGCCTTCTGAACCCCTGAACCCCTATCAGCCGAGTGCTAGCAGACCCCCCCCCCCCCCCCCGCGACAAGAACTGGCGACCTTTCCAGGATACGTTCGTCGAGGTACAGTGTTGCTAGGATATTAATACAATGTTGCCAGTGAATTCAGTGATAGTGTTACCCAACCAGCTAAGGGACTGAAACAGTGAAATTAGCACATACTAACTTGTCTGTGCTGTCGTGTATGCTTGATAACATAGAGATGGAGGAGGATAAAGTAAAGAAATTTTTGAGATGAGGGATGAGAAAATTTTGGAGGAGTGTAACAAAGCTCAACTCCAACAAGTGGCAAACCTCTATGGGATCAGGTTGAGGACGACTAAGGTAGCGGAGTGAAGGATAGAGATCATGGCACAGCTCACAGCTCAAGATGAGACGACGGGAGAGGAGCCATCTCAAGAAAGGCCTTCTCAAGGTGAGCCGTCCCAAGCACCTGCCAGTGTTGCCAGAACTCGCAGTGAACGAGGAAACAGCGGGGGATCCATTAGTAGCAGAAAGAGCGTGCAGCTGGGGATAATGCATATGCAATTAGAGACCCAACTGCTTCGAGAAGAGAATGAAGCACAGCTGAAACGCGAGGAGAGAGAGGCACAGCTGAAACGCGAGGAGAGAGAGGCACAGCTGTGTCGTGAAGAGCATGAAAGAGAGGTGCAGCTGCGGCATGAAGAGCATGAAAGAGAGGCGCAGCGGCGGCATGAAGAGCATAAGAGAGAGGCACAGCTGAGACTAGAAGAAAGAGAAGTGCAGCATGAAGAGAGAAAAATAGAGGCACAGCTAAAATGAGAAGAAAGGGAGGCACAGCTGAAACGAGAAGAAAGAGAGGCGCGACTGAAACGAGAAAAAAGAGAGGCACAGCTAAAATGAGAAGAAAGGGAGGCACAGCTGAAACGAGAAGAAAGAGAGGCGCGACTGAAACGAGAAGACAGCGAAGCCCAGCTACAAATGCGACGAGGCGAGATAGGGGCGAACAGGGAGGTGGAGTTGAGGTGTGTTGAACGTGGGTTAGTCTCGATACCTGCACGTCGGGACGACCTCAAGGCCCGGGAGCGCGATCTACCCACCTTTGATCCTCTGGAGGCTGAGGCTTTCTTCTGCCATTTTGAGAGGATTGCAACATTGAAGAAATGGCCGGAGGAGGATTGGGCTGCGTTAGTGCAGAGTAGACTGACTGGTGAGGCCAGAGAGGCTTATAACATGTTGGACATCGAAGAGTGAGTCATATACGACACAGTCAAGAAAGCAGTTTTTCACTCATATAGACTAACTCCGGAGGTCTATAGGAAACGCTACTGTGATTGCACAAAGGCATCAGGAAAATCATATGCTGAGACTGCTCGGGACATGGAGCACAGGTTTCTACGATGGCTGAAGGCCGAAGAGGTAGAGACGATGGAGGAGCTGAAACAGTTGATTGTTATGGAAAAGTTCATGTCGATGCTCCATCCGGAACTCAAGGTCACAGAGTAAAGGAGGCTGGAATAAAGGAACTAAAAGCTGCAGCGGACTGAGCCAACATGCTGGAGGAATCACTATATCTCAGAAGGGAGAGACTGCCCAGACACTCGCCTTACCCAAGGTTTGGAGGGAACTTCTAGAGTTCAGGAGGAGCGAGGACAGGCGGGGACTCTCCCAAGAGTAGTATGCCTAGTGAAGTAAATCGGTTCAAGAACTCTAGGGACGCGGAGAGGAAGCCCCAAGCTGTGAGCAGTAGACCGAGCTCGGGAGCCGGAGGTGGTGCCCAGGAACCGACGACAGGGAATCCAAGGAGGACCCAGGGAAAATCTACCGGTGGTGCTACCAGGGTGACAGGTAGGGATCGCCCAGGAGAGGCGGCCGGTGTTACAACTGTGGGGGGGCGAGGGCATTTTGCACGGGAGTGCGGTCGCCCTTAGGTATGGTGGGAACGTGACCTTCACGAGAGTAGAAAGCGAAGGAGACAAAAATACCTTAGGTGATATGCTGGTGATGAGGGAAAAGAGGAATCACCCCTTTGTGTGTGAGGGGATGGTGAAGATAAGAGGAGCTGATCTTGTGCCAGCTAGGATGCTGAGGGACTCGGGGTCCGATTTTCACCCTTGTTGGTGAATCCCTCTTCCCCGAGGACGACAGAAGTTCCAGTACAGGAGAAGCCCTGATAAGAACGTTGGGGGGACAAGTGAGGATGCCTTTTCATAAGGTCACTCTTAATTCAGACTCTTAATTCTCAAATTCTCATGATAGGGGTCTGTGCTTTACTGCCCAGGATGGAAGCTCAGGTGATCCTAGGGAACGACTCCTGTAGGGGATGTGTTCTGCCGAATTCGATTAAGGGCGAAGAGTGTATAGAGCCCTATAGACAGAGCAGCACGACGGACTCCAGCAGTGACGCGACGGAAATTGCGAGAATGGCCTATCTGGTATGCGCGTTGACGTCGAGACAGGGCGTCAGGGAAGATGATGTGAGCGGATCCGGTCGCCCCGAGGAGAACATGCCGGGTGACCTGGAGCTCGATCATTTATTCCGAGAGGAGGCAAGAAGACAAGTGACAAGCGAGGAAGAGTCGGATAGGAGTATCCAAGTTACTCTCACCAGTCCTCTAGGTATTAACAGTGCCCGTCTAGGTGAGCTGCAAATGGAAGACTTTCCGGTGTTGGTACAAGAGGCGGAAGGAGGTCTCGCCGGACCTGAGTCACCGACTCACTTCATGGAGAAGGGAATGCTAATGAGGCAGTGGAGACCGGTAAGGGAAGAAGTGGGTGATAGTATGCTGAGAGTGAGGCATCAGTAGGTGGTGCCAGCACGGTACAGAAACGCGGTACTGAAGCTTGCACACTCAGTGGATCCTGTGGGTCACTTAGGAGTAACCTAAGCCTTAAGCCGGCTTCGGGAACATTTTTATTGGCCAGGCATGGACGCGGATGTAAGAAGAATCGGCAAGGCGTGTTTCCCGTGCCAGAGGGCGGGGAAGAACGTCCCTGCCATCCCGAAAGCACCTTTGGTTCCAGTTCCCGCGTTTGGCCAGGCGTTTGAACGCCTAATAATCGACGTTGTGGGACCATTACCTAGGACAAGAAGGGGAAATACTTACTTACTGACCATGTGTGCTTCGACGAGATTTCCAGAGGCGATCCCAGTGCGGAAGGTGACATCGAGACTCGTCATGGGACACCTTCAGTGATTTTTTGCTTAGGTAGGTGTGCCCAAGGAAATCCAGTCCGACTGCAGGAGTGTTTTCCAGTCGAGGTGGTTTAGGCAGGCTATTGCGAGCTGGGGAATAGCCCAACTACGATCGTCACCTTATAGACCTCAATCGCAGGGAGCGATTAAGATGTTCCACTCCACTCTGAAGACTTGGAGCGGTCCACCAGGCGGTTGCTTGGAGCGGTCCACCAGGAGGTTGCTTACCTTGAGGTTACCTTGAGGTGCGTCTTAAGAGTTGATTGTGCGGAATGGGATGAGGCTGTCTATCCAGCCCTGTTTGGAATCAGGGATGGTATAGTTGAGTTCTGGGATTCTCTCCATTCCAACTAGTGTTTGGGCACGAAGTAAGGAGCCCGTTATTGATGCTGAAGGAGCAGTTGACGGCGGAGAAGACGTTAGTAACAGTAGAGGAGTATGTGCAGAAATTCCATGAACGATTGAAAACAGCATAGGAGCTACCTGCTGAGCACCTGAAGTCAGCTCAAGAGAAGATGTCGATCTGGTATGACAAGAAGGCTGTCCCAAGGGAGTTCGATGCACGAGTCAGAGTGATGATGTTGCTACCTGGGAAAGGTAGAGTGTCGGAATCACGCTTTGGTGGTCCATACTCGGTTGTTCGGCGTGTGGATCCTGTAAGTTATGAGATCAGCAAGCCGAATCGCCCCCACAAGACACAGGTATGTCATATAAACCGTTTGAAGCCATACTTCCCAGAGGAGCAAGAGAGCGCGAGAGTGAAGGGAGCAACACGAAAATTGCAAGAAGGGAAATTGGTTCTGTGTATGGAGATGAGCCGAGTGTTGCCAGCAGAGGAAGGAAAGTGGGCCCGTGCCGGTGGTACGCGCCTGTGAAATACAGAAAGTTTGATACATCTAGAAGAGAGGCTGCGTCATCTAGATAAAGGGCAAAGGAGAGATCTTTTGACCCTGATAAGAAAGAACAAGTCACTCTTCATAGATGTGCCCCAACGGCACAAGAGTGTGGTGTACGAGGTAGATGTGCATTGAGGAAAGCCAATCAAGCAGAGTGCTTATCGGGTGAGTCCTGAGAAGAGGAAGATCATGCGACAGGAGGTGGAGTATCTGCTAGCGAATGATCTCGCTGAGCCCAGCATCGGTGAGTGGAACTCGCCCTGCGTGCAAGTCAAGAAAAGTGACGGATCATATCGTTTTTGCACCGACTATCGCAAAGTGAATTCCATAACCATGTCCGATTCTCACCCGATGCCCCAAATAAGTGATTATGTCGACCAAGTGGGAAACGCAAGGTTTGTCACCAATGTCGACCTACTGAAAGGGTATTATCAAATCCCTTTGTCTCCGAGTGCTAGAAGGATCTCAGCGTTTGCTACTCCAGACGGATTATACCAGTACAAAGTGCTTCTGTTTGTTATGAAGAACAGCAGAAGTTGTTTTCAAAGGATGATGAACGAAGTACGAAGAGGGATGGAAGGCTGAGCCGTGTACATAGACGATATAGTGGTGTACGCCAATAACTGGAAATAACACATGAATCGACTGAGGGAGTTGTTCCAACGGTTGGAAGAAGCAAACCTGACAGTTAATCTGGCCAAGAGCGAGTTCGGGAAGGCCCGATTAGAATACTCAAGTTTTGTCGTGGAATAAGGAGAAGTGACTCCAGTAGAACAAAAAGTGATGGCAATCAAAGAATATCCGAATCCCAAAACGAGAAAAGAGTTGTTACGATATCTGGGAATGATTGGACACTATAGAGGATTTTGCCAGAACTTCTCGACAGTGGCACACCCTCTGACTGAATTGCTATCTAAGAACGTTAGGTGGAAGTGGGGGGAAGCATGCCAGGAATCATTCAATTAGACTAAGAGGTTGTTAACCGAAGCACCAGTGCTGATTTCGCCTGACTTTGAGTTAGACTTAATCATGTATATCGACGCCAGCAATTTGGGGATTGGAGCCATGTTAGCTCAAAGAAGAACGGAGTTCACCGTCCAGTGGTATTCTACTCCAAGAAATTCGAAAAATACCAGAGGGCTTAAAGTACAGTGGAAAAGGAAGCCTTAGCTCTGATCCTGGCACTGAAGCATTTCGACGTCTATGTGGGTGGAGGTACTAAACCGGTGCAAGTGTTCACTGATCATAACCTCTTGACGTTCGTGCACAGGATGAAAAACTCGAGCCAAAGGCTGATAAGATGGGCCCTACTATTACAAGAGCTGGAAATCAGGCACATTAAAGGAAGGGAGAATGTGGTAGCA
>NW_025556095.1:0-40852 GCF_020424385.1 Procambarus clarkii
TATTCGTTGACATACGTTCGTTACTTAAACTACCATGTACTGTACTTATGTAAAATCTCCCATGTCTCTTCACTCATCTCACCGAACCCTACAGGCTCTGTGATATATTGTTAAATTAATTGAGATTCACAAATAAAACTTATAATTGTATATGTTATCAAAAAGGCAGAGCTTAGTTTAGTTCATTTATTATGCACCCCATACCCATCCTATGAGCGATAGTGGAGTGTTACAGAGGCACATAATGGGCTCAGGGACTGAGCCAGGGACATGGGCTCAGGGACAATTCATATAGCCAAGCAAGTTATAATCTTGATAAGCTAGTTACAAAAGTCAATGCAAATTGTCACATCAACAATGTGCTCGAGACCGACCACAAGTACAGTTTATAATTTAAGCAACTGACATATATGGAGGGCTAGTGTCACAATTGATATGTTTATCCTACACATAACCCCCTCTCCCCCATCAAATGGGCAGCGGTGGATAGGTTACATCAAGTCGTTTTTTGTGTTTTATTCAGAGATTAGATGTTATTGGGTGACGAAAGATATTCATATTTTAAAGAAGGCTTCTTGGCTGATGCTCTCCATTGATGGAAAATATACAACCTTTTGAAAATCAATGTTAGTTTGATCTAGATATAGTAATTAACGAAAGTATTTATGTCATAAGAAAGGTAGAAATATAGGCTACATTTAAAATCCTTTGTCATAAATATAACTGAAGTGAAAACGAAGATATATGCGTTTTGATAGTTACTTGATGGCTAGCTCTGAGAGTGTGAAGCCCTGCACACCAGCCAATAATTTGTATAATTAGTTTCCATATATTTTAATTAATCTTAAAAATCTATATGTCCGAAGAAAGGAAGATGTAGTCGTTAATGTGACAACATTTAAAAATATATATCTCTTAAGTTAAATAAATAATACCAACTTATCGCCGGTGTCCGGACACATGAAAACTACCTAGGTATCAGTATCCAGCCAGGCGGGGATCACAGGCTGCACAATACTGATAAATTTTGTAATGCACTACTTGTGATCGATCTCGAACCCATTTATGATGTGACGACTTATAGTGAATTTTGTAACTCGGTCATCAAGATTGTAACTTGCTTAGCTAAATGAATTGTGGGGTTCGGTCCATTTATTTTCTTTCTTTATTATGCACCCCATAATACCCATCCCGTGGGTGGTGGTGTAAAGGGTTACAGAGGCACATAATCGGTTCAGGAACTGAACCCTCTAGTTCGTTTAGCTAAGCAAATAACAATCTTTTGACGCAAGTTACAAAATTACTAATGCACACATACTTATGCATACATGTACATATACATACGTATACATACACATAAATATTTAATCACCTACACAAATACACACATCAGTAATCTTTGTGTCACAAGTGATCAGCAAGAGGCTCACAACAGTCACTATACAAGGCACTTTACATTTATGAGGAGTCGCACAGTTACTAGTCTTGCTGCACACCCACCCAACTGGGCGGCAGCTTTACAGTCATGTGCTCCACACCCACCCAACTGGGCGGCAGCTTTACAGTCATGTGCTCCACACCCACCCAACTGGGCGGCAGCTTTACAGTCATGTGCTCCACACCCACCCAACTGGGCGGCTGCTTTACAGTCATGTGCTCCACACCCACCCAACTGGGCGGCAGCTTTACAGTCATGTGCTCCACACCCACCCAACTGGGCGGCAGCTTTACAGTCATGTGCTCCATACCCACCCAACTGGGCGGCAGCTTTACAGTCATGTGCTCCACACCCACCCAACTGGGCGGCAGCTTTACAGTCATGTGTATGCATTACCTACAGTAAGCCAATTTTGGATACTTCGCTAAGATTTCGGGCAGCACATGATTATGAATGAAGTACTTACACATTTCATGGACACTATTGATGTTATCTTTAAATTCCGCGATTTTTTCACATTCCATTATATAATGACGCAAAGTATGCGAATAGTTCTGCTGACAGAGTTTACATTTAGTCAAATCTACATCATCAGATGTTACAAATTCCAGAGGTACTTGTAGCCGAGCCTAAGCCTAGCAGTGGTAACATCTAGAAGTCTGCTAACATTATTGGATGACCCATAGACGAGCGATTCATCAAAGTTTATACAATATTGTGAAATTGAGAGTCAGTGTAGTAACATAAATTGGTAAATCATAAATATTGTAAGTTAAGAATCTGATGCATGTGTGTGTGTTGGGGGGGGGGGGGGTATACCCTTGGTAAGCGAGAGTGGAAAGTAACCTTAGACGTACTGCGGTCAATGTGGGGGGGGGGGGGGGGGGGGAGGGTGGGAGAGTCAAATCCACCCTCCAACATCTGGACATAGTACCAGCAGCCTCCACAACACTCCCCCAGCCTCCAGCTGATGCTTGTAGATGCCTCATCTAACCTCACTTATGTCACACATTAACCTACAGTTCCTGTGATATTTAAACTCCTCATCACAGTGGCGTCTCACCAATATAAACTGTATTGGATTTTGTCCCGAAATAGCTATATGCTGACTGGACGTGTATGTATGTATGTATGTATGTATGTATGTATGTATGTATGTATGTATGTATGTATGTATGTATGTATGTATGTATGCATGTACGAATGGATAGATGGATGTATATGCATGCATGCATGTATGTATGTATGTATGTATGTATGTATGTATGTATGTATGTATGTATGTATGTATGTATGTATGTATGTATGTATGTATGTATGTATGTATGTATGTATGTATGCATGTATGTATGTATGTATGTATGTATGTATGTACGCATGCATGTATGTATGTATGTATGTATGTATGTATGTATGTATGTATGTATGTATGTATGTATGTATGCATGTATGTATGTATGTATGTATAGATGGATGTATGCATGTATGTATGTATGTATGTATGTATGTATGTATGTATGTATGTATGTATGTATGTATGTATGTATGTATGTATGTATGTACGTATGTATGTACGCATGTATGTATGTATGTATGTATGTATGTATGTATGTATGTATGTATGTATGTATGTATGTATGTATGTATGTATGTATGTATGTATGTATGTATGTATGTATGTATGTATGTATGTATTCCCAATCACGTTAAAGACTCCCCCTCTATCATCCAGTTTAAGAGAAAAACAACTATGTACTAAATAATCGACTCCTTGTAACTTTAATTATGCTGACCTTCCTATCTGTATTCAGACTGAGCCTACCATCATTAAAGGTGATTATAACGCTAGACATAGGAATATTGGTAATTCGCAGTTCAGTAATCGTAACGGCAACCAACTGGTGTCACTATTAGGTAGTCACGATGATGCACAGATTGTGGGTGACCTTGAACCGACGAATATCTACGGAGGTATTCTTGATCTATGTCTCGGTTTCAACGTCTCCCACACCGTGTGCGCCTCGTCAATAGTGCCAGTTATGGCGTCTGATCATCTGGCCATATTAGCCACTGTAAGCATTGGAAGCTCTATCCTCCCTGGTGGAGTGTTCAAGCGGAAGAGGCTGGCTGTGCCCATCGATCAACGAGACAATCTTGTTGCTCATGTGTCAGATTGGTGCAGTTCATCTGAGCCTTCATCAGTTGAAGATTTTAACAATGAGCTCACAGGTACTATCGAACAGTTTATAGAATCACTTGATTCATCGTCCAGGCCACGTAACCCAAATTACACTGGTCATAGCACTTATGTTTATTATAATGATTCTAAATTGCATGCACTAAAACGCACTGCCAGAATAATTGGACTAGCTTGTAGAAGGACCCGCACTGCTGAAATGCTTCGGCTCTTTCAAGCGGCTCTGGCTAAGGCCAGGGAACGTATGGTGGAGCTGAGGCAGACAGACTGGGAAACTTTTGTCCGTGGTCTCAATTCTCACACGCCACTAAGTCGGGCATGGAAGGATATCAACAAGATCAAAGGGAAAAATGCTGCAGAGATCTCGTACCCTAATCCTCTGCACAGAGCAAATGAGCTTGTTGGTGCTTGGGCCACGACTTCCAGCTTTGACAGTCTTCCTCTACCCTCACAGAATGAATTAAATGATAGATATACTGATAGGGCAAGGTTCCTTGACTTCATGCTTCATCAAGAGGATGACTGTGACATGCTTTTACTGAATACGAACTAGATTCTGCTCTACATAAAGGCAAAGCTACATCACCCGGGGAGGATGGAGTTACTGACGGCATACTGCATATGCTTCTGCTAGTTCCAGGGAATACCTTTCTTCAATTGTATAATATGAGCTATGTAACTGGGGAGCTTCCTAAGTCATGGACCAACAGTGTTATTATTCCCATTCCTAAACCTCACCAGCCGAGTGCTTTTCGCCCAATCTCCCTCACTAGTTGTCTCTATAAGTGTCTTGAGAGGATGGTTCTCAACCGTCTCCTTTACAAAATTATTAATATGTTGTCTCCCCAGATATATGGCTTTACGCATGGAAAGAGTGTACATCACTGTATTACCACATTCCTCACCCTGCATACTGATAGGTCATATACCACTTTCCTAGATCTTAAGTCAGCCTTTGACATTGCTAACCCACACGTCATTCTGAGAGAACTTGCTAAAATGAATGTTGGAATGTTAATGTTAAAAATTGTTCAAACTGAAATAAATATATAACACTGTACGGTACAGTTGTGTTTAATTATGTTTTGCGATGGAAATTTTGCAATTTCCTTCGGAAAAGGTACTTGTGCACCAAGTACTACTAGGTCATTATGAGATATGCTGAATGTTGTCAATGTACCATCTGAATACGCTTCACTTTGCGTTAATCATTGGACGTCCTAATGATTAAGGTCCCCAAAAGGACTTAATCAGACCTCAGTGGATAATTTTACTCTCTCCCTCTCTCTCTCTCAGAGCATCCCCTTATGTGTTGTATGTGGGTGCTGAAGTTCAGTCTCTTGTCTATGTATAGGTGAAGGAACTTTCCATAATTGTTACTGCTAATGTTTACTTGTAATACTGGGTATACATCCGGTGTTCTTACCCTCGACCGCGGCGAGGGTAAGCCGTGGTCGTATGGTCTGAAACCCACAAATATTTACAATGGGGGGGGGGGGGGGATAACATTTCCTCTTCAAGCACGCGCACACAAATGAACTATGTTACTTAACTGGAAGCACTCGTACAACATAACTTACACGATTTCTCAGGATAATTATACTTCTTACCAGCATATATACACTATAGTACCTAGGAGGTTCTCTTCAATGGTATCTAAGATAATTAAAAGAACCCAAGCAAACCACTGTGGAAATGTGCAGGACAAACATATCAATTGTGACACTAGCTCTCCACATATGGCATTTGCTTAGTTTAGAAACTGTACTTGTGGTCGATCTCGAACCCATGTTGTTGATGTGACGATGTGTTATGAATTTTGTGGTTAGCTCCTCAAGATTGTAACTTGCTTAGATAAATAAATTGTTTGTTCAGTCCCTGAACCCATTATGTGATAAATTAACTAAACTAAAAACTATAGTCTGGCGACGAAACCTGAACTGCATAATATAAATAGGGATTAACCAGAAAAAGATATAGGTGAAGAATAACACCAGGTAACTGCGTTAATTACAATATCTAGATCAAACTAACATTGATTTTCAAAGGTTGTATATTTTCCATCAATGGAGAGCATCAGCCAAGAAGCCTTCTTTAAAATATGAATATCTTTCCGCACCCAATAAGATCTAATCTCTAAATAAAACGCAAAAAAACGACGTGATTGTAACCTATCCACCGCTGCCCATTGGATGGGGGAGAGGGGGTTATATGTAGGATAAACATATCAATTGTGACACTAGCCCTCCATATATGTCAGTTGCTTAAATTATAAACTGTACTTGTGGTCGGTCTCGAGCCCATTGTTGATGTGACAATGTGTATTGACTTTTGTAACTAGCTTATCAAGATTATAACTTGCTTGGCTATATGAATTGTGGGGCTCAGTCCCTGAGCCCATTATGTGCCTCTGTAACATTCCACTATCGCCCATAGGATGGGTATGGGGTGCATAATAAATGAACTAAACTAAGCTCTGCCTTTTTGTTAACAGATACAATTATCGGCTTTATTTGTGAATCTCAATTAATTAAACAATATATCACAGAGCCTGTAGGGTTCAGTGAGATGAGCGAAGAGACATGGGAGATTAAATGGGATTCTTGTAATGTTATTTGTCTATTTGTACTCACTGAATTTGTGCGCCCCTTGAGGGACTTGAAGTAGAGGGGGGTAGAAATAGCCTAAGCTACTCTATCCCTTTGAGATGTATTTATTGCTTATCTCAATAAACATACTTGAACTTGAACTTGACATGGGAGATTTTACATAAGTACAGTACATGGTAGTTTAAGTAGCGAACGCATGTCAACGAATAACGAGTATATATAACAAAACTATTGTCCTATGAAGTCGATTTAACTTCCAAACATATATTTTTTTAATAAATGTTAAATGTTTTCTGGCTAGTTATGTTAGATTTTATTAAAAATACGTATTCTACTTGTTAACATTATAATTTAAATTTGTGATAATTTGTGCAGAGAAGTGCGACAACTGGATATGCCAACAAACACTTTCCAAACAACGATATATCTTGGATAAGTCGCTCCACAACATTGACGCTTGGACCGTCGACTTCCTTTGATGCTACTTATTTACTTATTTCATAATGAAATTATATTAGTTTGGAGTAAATATATGTTTTCTCATGTTCTGCATTCAGCACCCACATTATAGTAAATATACCATATTACTTCATTACTTAAATAATGCTAGGAGGGTTTGAGTAGCTTTGGGTCTTTAGTGGACAGAATCTCCAATAGATGGGGCGAGAGTCGCCCCATCTCTCTCGCCCGAGCAAGAGTCGAAACTTAATTTAAAATTGATATATCTTTGTTCTCGAACATGATATATTTCATTTGGTGAAATCATAATAATGTTCATATCTCGGTCTTTCTGGAGGCATATAAGATTTTAGGCTTTATTAGCGTATCTTTGTTAATTATACAATATATCGGCAAGTGCGTAGGCGTCTGCACTCCATGCCCGACAAGCTACTGAGCGCTACTATAAAAACATATGTATCTTCACTTGAGCTATAAATATGTCTATTGTAATGTATTTAAAATGAAGCTCTTATTTCTATCTTGCTTAAGACATATAAAACATTTGTGTTTATTAACGAATTTACGTGAAATAAACATTGATCTGAGAGAGAGTTGCTCTGTCGTTCAGTCTGTACGGGGTGGGAGCTCCGTAATTTTTAAAATACATGTATCTTCATTAGAACTTTAAATATGTCTATGGTAAAGTGTTTAAAGTGAAGCTTATATGTCTGCCTTTCTTGAGACATATAAAACATATATGTTTATTAACGAATTCACTTGAAATAAACATTGTTCTGAGAGAGAGTTGCTCGGTCGATCAATCTGTCCGGGGTTAAAGCTCGGCTATTATAAAAGTACACGTATCTTCGCTTTAAATTTAAATATGCCCATGGTAAGGTATTTAGAATGAAGCTTATATTTCTATCTTTCTTGTGACATATAAAACTCTTACGTTTATTAAGGAATCTGTGTGAAATAGGCATGGTTCTGAGATGAATGCTGCGGTTTTCGAGCTCGACGAGCAATGAAAACTGCCCCTTTTATAAAACTTCAAATATTTTCGGTTTTACTTAAAATATTTGTCTGGTAGAGGTTTAACATATAGTTCGCGTTTTTGTCTTTCTTCTGACTAATAAATAATTTTGGTTTAATAAGTCATCAAGATGTTTTCAACAATATTTCACATGTATTTCATGTGAACAATGTATTTCAACAATACAATACAACAAATACACACATTGGTACATTATTGCAAAGGCACTATATATATATATATATATATATATATATATATATATATATATATATATATATATATATATATATATATATATATATATATATATATATATATATATATATATATATATATATATATATATATATATATATATGTCGTACCTAGTAGCCAGAACGCACTTCTCAGCCTACTATGCAAGGCCCGATTTGCCTAATAAGCCAAGTTTTCCTGAATTAATATATTTTCTCTAATTTTTTTCTTATGAAATGATAAAGCTACCCATTTCATTATGTATGAGGTCAATTTTTTTTTATTGGAGTTAAAATTAACGTAGATATATGACCGAACCTAACCAACCCTACCTAACCTAACCTAACCTATTATATAGGTTAGGTTAGGTTAGGTAGCCGAAAAAGTTAGGTTAGGTTAGGTTAGGTAGGTTAGGTTGCCGAAAAACATTAATTCATGAAAACTTGGCTTATTAGGCAAATCGGGCCTTGCATAGTAGGCTGAGAAGTGCGTTCTGGCTACTAGGTACGACATATATATATATATATATATATATATATATATATATATATATATATATATATATATATATATATATATATATATATATATATATATATATATATATATATATATATATATATATATATATATATATATATAAATTGTTGCAAGTCGAGCAACAAATATTTTACATTGAACAACAAATGAGATTGGAAAAGCAGTATTGCCACCTCTGCTATACAGAAAAAAATAGACCCCAGACACACCCTATGGGTAGTAATGGACCCCCATACCGACACTATGAGGGGTAGTGGACCCCATAATAACACTATGGGCGGTAGTGGGCACTATACAAACACTATGGGCGGTAGTTGACTTCATAGCGACCCTGTGGGCGGTAGTGGACCCCCTACCAACCCTGTGGGCGGTAGTGGACCCCTACCGACCCTGTGGATGCCCTACCGACCCCGGTAGTGGACCCCATACCGACCCTGTGGGCGGTAGTGGACCCCTACCGACCCTGTGGATGCCCTACCGACCCTGTGGGCGGTAGTGGACCCCATACCGACCCTGTGGGTGGCAGTGGACCCCATACCGACCCTGTGGGCGGTAGTGAACCCCCTACCGACCCTGTGGGCGGCAGTTGACCCCCTACCAACCCTGTGGGCGGTAGTGGACCCTTTACCGACCCTGTGGGCGGCAGTGGACTCTATATACTAATCCTGTGGGCGATACTGGACCCTATACTCATCCTGTGGGCGGCAATGGACGCCATACACATCCAGTGGGTGTTATTGGACCCCATACTTATTCTGTGGGTGGTTGGAGCCCCATACCCATCCTGTGGGTGATAGTGGACGCCATACTCATCCTGTGGGTGGTATTGGACCCCATACCCATCCTGTGGGTGGTTGTGAGCCCCATACCCATCCTGTCGGTGGTAGTGGACGCCATACACATCCAGTGGATGGTATTGGACCCCATTCCCTTCCTGTGGGTGGAAGTGATCCCCATGTTTGCAGTAGTTTACCCCATAAACATTCCAACATAACATCGTTTTCTGTTAGCGTTCCTACAAAACATTCTTTAAAGATTTTTAAAGCGCAAACTATGGTATATAATATTGATTGGTGAAGCACTGTTATTCTATGTAATAATTTTTAGTGCTTATTATAATTTACTAAGAACAACTAATATTTCTCAAAACAAAACTACGAGCCTTCAATAGGAAGTAGCTGATCTGTAATATTCTAAGAGCATGGACAATAGTAGGTAAATTTCACAACCCATGTGGGACCTGAAAACTACAATTTTCCTTATAATTGAACCAATCACGACTATTCTGCTATCTACGTTGATGGACGGGTACTGTGACACGTAAATTGGTACGTGAGGAAGAGTTTGGGCCTTGGTAAAAAAGGTAACTGGAAATATATCACATATGTACTAAATCATATTCAACATATTGACTTTAAGCATTAAGTCATATATGTGCTGTCTTGTGTGAGAACGGGTTGGAAATTGGCATATTCTCGGTATAAAAAGTCGTAATTTGAAACATAAAATAGGTGCAGAGAGTCAGAATTCGGCTCAAAAATCACGCTCAGGAGTCAAATTTCCGACAATTCAGACATTTTGAAAACTGTAGGGGGGTTTGGGCAAAATATGACCCATCGCCATTTACAGTAATTGGCATATTTTCGGTATAAAAAGTCGTAATTTGAAACTGAAAATAGGTGCAAAGAGTAAGAATTCGGCTCAAAAATCACGCTCAGGAGTCAAATTTCCGAAATTTCAGACATTTTGAAAACTGCAGGGGGGTTTGGGCAAAATTTGACCCATCGCTGTTTTCAGTAATTGGCATATTTTCGGTGTAAAAAGTCGTAATTTGAAACTGAAAATAAGTGCAGAGTCAGAATTCGGCTCAAAAATCACGCTCAGGAGTAAAATTTCCGACATTTCAGACATTTTGAAAACTGCAGGGGGGTTTGGGCAAAATATGACCCATCGCCGTTTTCAGTAATTGGCATATTTTCGGTATAAAAAGTCGTAATTTGAAACTGAAAATAGGTGCAGAGAGTCAGAATTCGGATAAAAAATCACGCTCAGGAGTCAAATTTCCGACATTTCAGACATTTTCAAAACTGCAGGGGGGTTTGGGCAAAATATGACCCATCGCTGTTTTCAGTATTTGGCATATTTTCGGTATAAAAAGTCGTAATTTGAAACTGAAAATAGGTGCAGAGAGTCAGAATTCGGCTCAAAAATCACGATCAGGAGTCAAATTTTCGAAATTTCAGACATTTTGAAAACTGCAGAGGGGTTTGGGCAAAATATGACCCATCGCCGTTTTCAGTAATTGGCATATTTTCGGTATAAAAAGTCGTAATTTGAAACTGAAAATAGGTGCAGAGAGTCAGAATTCGGCTCAAAAATCACGCTCAGGAGTCAAATTTCAGACATTTCGGACATTTTGAAAACTGCAGGGGGGTTTGGGCAAAATATGACCCATCGCCGTTTTCAGTAATTGGCTTAATTTCGGTATAAAAAGTCGTAATTTGAAACTGAAAATAGGTGCAGAGAGTTAGAATTCGGATAAAAAAACACGATCAGGAGTCAAATTTCCGACATTTCAGACATTTTGAAAACTGAAGGGGGGTTCATTCAAAATATGACCCATCGCCGTTTTCAGTAATTGGCATATTTTCGGTATAAAAAGTCGTAATTTGAAACTGAAAATAGGTGCAGAGAGTCAGAATTTGGCTCAAAAATCACGCTCAGGAGTCAAATTTCCGAAATTTCAGACATTTTGAAAACTGCAGGGGGGTTTGGGCAAAATATGACCCATCGCCGTTTTCAGTAATTGGCATATTTTCGGTATAAAAAGTCGTAATTTGAAACTGAAAATAGGTGCAGAGAGTCAGAATTCGGCTCAAAAGTCACGCTCAGGAGTCAAATTTCCGACATTTCAGACATTTTGAAAACTGCAGGGGGGTTTGGGCAAAATATGACCATTCGCTGTTTTCAGTAATTGGCATATTTTCGGTGTAAAAAGTCGTATCTTGAAACTGAAAATAAGTGCAGAGAGTCAGAATTCGGCTCAAAAATCACGCTCAGGAGTCAAATTTCCGACATTTCAGACATTTTGAAAACTGCAGGGGGGTTTGGGCAAAATATGACCCATCGCCGTTTTCAGTAATTGGCATATTTTCGGTATAAAATTCGTAATTTGAAACTGAAAATAAGTGCAGAGAGTCAGAATTCGGCTCAAAAATCACGCTCAGGAGTCAAATTTCCGACATTTCAGACATTTTGAAAACTGCAGGGGGGTTTGGGCATAATATGACCCATCGCCGTTTTCAGTAATTGGCATATTTTCGGTATAAAAAGTCGTAATTTGAAACTGAAAATAGGTGCAGGGAGTCAGAATTCGGATAAAAAATCACGCTCAGGAGTCAAATTTCCGACATTTCAGACATTTTGAAAACTGCAGGGGGGTTTGGGCAAAATATGACCCATCGCCGTTTTCAGTAATTGGCATATTTTCGGTATAAAAAGACGTAATTTGAAACTGAAAATAGGTGCAGAGAGTCAGAATTCGGCTACAAAATCACGCTCAGGAGTCAAATTTCCGAAATTTCAAACATTTTTAAAACTGCAGGGGGGTTTGGGCAGAATATGACCCATCGCCGTTTTCAGTAAATAGCATATTTTCGGTATAAAAAGTCGTAATTTGAAACATAAATAGGTGCAGAGAGTCAGAATTCGGCTCAAGAATCACGCTCAGGAGTCAAATTTCCGACATTTCAGACATTTTTAAACTGCAGGGGGGTTTGGGCAAAATATGACCCATCGCCATTTACAGTAATTGGCATATTTTCGGTATAAAAAGTCGTCATTTGAAACTGAAAATAGGTGCAAAGAGTAAGAATTCGGATAAAAAATCACGCTCAGGAGTCAAATTTCGGACATTTCAGACATTTTGAAAACTGCAGGGGGGGGTTTGGTCAAAATATGACCCATCGCCGTTTTCAGTAATTGGCATATTTTCGGTATAAAAAGTCGTAATTTGAAACTGAAAATAGGTGTAGAGAGTCAGAGTTCGGCTCAAAAATCACGCTCAGGAGTCAATTTCCAACATTTCAGACATTTTGAAAACTGCAGGGGGGGTTTGGGCAAAATATGACCCATCGCCGTTTTCAGTAATTGGCATATTTTCGGTATAAAAAGTCGTAATTTGAAACTGAAAATAGGTGCAGGGAGTCAGAATTCGGATAAAAAATCACGCTCAGGAGTCAAATTTCCGACATTTCAGACATTTTGAAAACTGCAGGGGGGTTTGGGCAAAATATGACCCATCGCCGTTTTCAGTAATTGGCATATTTTCGGTATAAAAAGACGTAATTTGAAACTGAAAATAGGTGCAGAGAGTCAGAATTCGGCTCAAAAATCACGCTCAGGAGTCAAATTTCCGAAATTTCAAACATTTTTAAAACTGCAGGGGGGGTTTGGGCAAAATATGACCCATCGCCGTTTTCAGTAATTGGCATATTTTCGGTATAAAAAGTCGTAATTTGAAACTGAAAATAGGTGCAGAGAGTCAGAGTTCGGCTCAAAAATCACGCTCAGGAGTCAATTTCCGACATTTCAGACATTTTGAAAACTGCAGGGGGGGTTTGGGCAAAATATGACCCATCGCCGTTTTCAGTAATTGGCATATTTTCGGTATAAAAAGTCATAATTTGAAACTGAAATTAGGTGCAGAGAGTCAGAATTCGGATTAAAAATCACGCTCAGGAGTAAAATTTCGGACATTTCGGACATTTTGAAAACTGCTGGGGGGTTTGGGCAAAATATGACCCATCGCTGTTTACGGTAATTGGCATATTTTCGGTATGAAACGTCGTTATTTTGTAACGGGGGGTGGGGGGAAATAGCTCTATCTTGTCCATTATTCCACCCCCCAGTTAACTAACGAGGCCGGGGGAAACAGCTCTCTCTAGTCCGTTATCCCGTCCCCAGTTAGCTAACTATTCTAGAGCACTCCCAGAGTTCCTAAGGCAACCTCTCTCGTTCAACACCTTGTAACCTAGGTATTTGACTACCTAGGTGCTAAGACTACAAGGCGCCGTCACTTGATCAGTTACCCGAAACTCTAGAGAGAACTCTAGAATACGGAATCATTGCCACAAACGTATAAGAGGAAACTAAAGGAAAGAAATGAAAAGTGAAGTAATTAGTGAGGGTTTGGGGTGAGAGGTAGAGAGGTGGGAGGAGCGAGGAGGGTCATTAGTTGAAAGTGAGAGTTTAGAGAGGGGGTGGAGGGAGAGGTGTAGATAGGTAGAAGTAGAAGAGTAGATAGTAGAAGTAGAAGAGTAGATAGTAGAAGACGAAATGCTGCCACCATCCATTCATGATCATTACATACAAGACAAGGAATGGAACTTGCCTGTATCACAAAATTCTCAAAAGATGTTATCATGAGTTCATTATTAGTATGTTCCATGTACTCATTAAAATCAGGGAACCAATAATCCCCGAGGCTTTCTAACCTCAACTCAAAGCTCTAGGGAACAAAGTGAAAGACCATTTAAATAATAAATTCAACAATTATATTTTTCATGATAAATATCATAACTTAAGCAATCCAATTAAAATGTTAAAGATTAATATTCAAAGTGAGTCATCCTCCAAGAATCTGAGAACACTACAATTGACTGCCCCTGATCGTCACACAACACTTGTGAAACACGACAAGTCACCTAATGTTCACTCACCGAGGACTGAGTCTAAGTTGAATAGAGAGGGGGGGGGGGTCTGTAGCTTGACAGAGACTGTCTCGCCCCTGCCGGCCGACAGCCTCCCTGCTAGGGACGTCTTCTCTGCTCTCGTCTGCTGTTCTCTTGATTGCTCCATGCTGGATAGCTCTCCGAGTTTATATTGGGGAACCTAGTAGCTAACTCCGCCCACAAGTAGATAGCCTCCGGCACTACCAAGCCACTCCTTAAACGTCGGCATGTTTGAAGGCTACCAGACTACAATTATCAGCTTAGCGGAAGCAAGGTGAAATTCTCATGATCTGACCTCAGGTCACTTGAGGTCATTAACGCTTTGAGGTGTGAGATCTCAGGCCGACAACTGGCGCCTCTCAGATCCTTGTCTGTGACTCATGTACTCTATGTATGTATTAAACTAAACCAAATACTTTTACAGTGTTACATCTCCCCTTCTCCCCGAAATAAAGTTTTTGCAACACTGCTAAAGCAAGCTAGCTGTGTGCAACAACTTTATTAACGAAAAAAAATACCTCCTAGCGAAACAAATATACATCATCCTACTCTAAAAAATGAAATATGTAGACAGACGTCCATTGTCTCTGGCTGGGCGACGTCGCTGCTTGGTCTTGTAGATAATCCTGTACCACATTTCTTCAACGCAACTGCCTCCGTCGCTTCTCCGTCGTTAACGCACAACAACCCTTGGTCAACTCGAAAGCCGTTACTACTTGAACTGCGCACAGGACCGTGGAATTCGGTTGTCCCAGCTGATCTGTAATTGGCCCTACGTCAGTCACCATGAGAGACGTATATTGGGGTTCTTCACAGCTATAGGGACTACAAGTTTCGAGACCTTCATATAGTTGCCAACAGTAGAAATCCCATCCTACTCTTCTTCCTCCCTGTTGCTCCAGCACGCCTCCTTCAGAGAGCTACTTCTGACAGCCACATCAAGTCCGCATGACACAGGAAGAATCACTCAACAGAGCTACCTGCTTGCAGGAGGGGCAGCCAGTTAAGGCAAACGATCCTGTCTTGCAATTACGCTCCATGCAATGATGCTGACACCAGCAAGGGACACGAGGCATCGTGTCTCACTCAGCTTGTTTTATCTTCTTCTTCTTTCTTCTTTCTTCTCTCTTCCTTCTTCTCTCTTCCTTCTTCTCTCTTCCTTCTTCTCTCTTCTTTCTTCTCTCTTCTCTCTTCCTCCTCCCATGGGTCTTTGACAAGCGACCTGGGGTCCATTGGGGTCTGTCCGTCCTGGGGTCCATCCTGGGTAGACCGATGTTGGTGGGACAGACTGGAGTCGTTGTTGCTCCTCTTCCATCTTTACTGGGTCGTCTGGGGTCGTCTGCAGAACGACCTGGGGTCCACTGGGGTCCGTCCGTCTTGGGGTCCACTGGGGTCCGTAAGTCTTGGGGTCCACTGGGGTCCGTCCGTCCGTCCTGGGGTCCACTGGGTAGACCAATGTTGACCGACCGAGAGGGCTGCATCTTGGGGTCCCCTGGGGTGGTGATGGTGGTGGAGCCATGACCTCCAGGTAGAGGGCTGGTCGTGGTGGTGGTGATAAACGCTCCTGAGTGTGGTACACAGCAGCCGTCTCCCTCTTCTGTATATGCGTCGCGCCTCTCCTCTGGCTCCCACCTGTGAATTGAACATAAAGGCGACAATACCCGTGTTCCATCTTGTTGTGTGACCCTGTAGTTTGTATAGGGTTCACACAGTCCAATTATAAGCTCTCCTCCTGGCAACAACTACACTTAAATTTTAATAATCCAATTAACTCTGAATGATATTGACTTGGTGGAACATAAAACAGTAACAGAGGAAAGTTTAGAGAAGAGATTATAAGGTCGTCACTACCTTTAACTTGTCACAAAAAAAAATCAACACTAATAGACAAAACACTAGCCTAAACTTAACTGTACCGTTCCTAATCTTAAGTACATTAAGCCTCGGGGATTATTGGTTCCATGATTTTAATGAGTACATGGAACATACTAATAATGAACTCATGATAACATCTTTTGAGAATTTTGTGATACAGGCAAGTTCCATTCCTTGTCTTGTATGTAATGATCATGAATGGATGGTGGCAGCATTTCGTCTTCTACTATCTACTCTTCTACTTTTACTATCTACTCTTCTACTTCTACCTATCTACACCTCTCCCTCCACCCCCTCTCTAAACTCTCACTTTCAACTAATGACCCTCCTCGCTCCATCCCACCGCTGCCACCATTGTAACGGGGGGGTAGGGGGAAATAGCTCTATCTGGTCCATTATTCCACCCCCCAGTTAACTAACGAGGCCGGGGGAAACAGCTCTCTCTAGTCCGTTATCCCGTCCCCAGTTAGCTAACTATTCTAGAGCACTCCCAGAGTTCCTAAGGCAACCTCTCTCGTTCAACACCTTGTAACCTAGGTATTTGACTACCTAGGTGCTAAGACTACAAGGCGCCGTCACTTGATCAGTTACCCGAAACTCTAGAGAGAACTCTAGAATACGGAATCATTGCCACAAACGTATAAGAGGAAACGAAAGGAAAGAAATGAAAAGTGAAGTAATTAGTGAGGGTTTGGGGTGAGAGGTAGAGAAGTGGGAGGAGCGAGGAGGGTCATTAGTTGAAAGTGAGAGTTTAGAGAGGGGGTGGAGGGAGAGGTGTAGATAGGTAGAAGTAGAAGAGTAGATAGTAGAAGTAGAAGAGTAGATAGTAGAAGTAGAAGAGTAGATAGTAGAAGACGAAATGCTGCCACCATCCATTCATGATCATTACATACAAGACTAGGAATGGAACTTGCCTGTATCACAAAATTCTCAAAAGTTGTTATCATGAGTTCATTATTAGTATGTTCCATGTACTCATTAAAATCAGGGAACCAATAATCCCCGAGGCTTTCTAACCTCAACTCAAAGCTCTAGGGAACAAAGTGAAAGACCATTTAAATAATAAATTCAACAATGATATTTTTCATGATAAATATCATAACTTAAGCAATCCAATTAAAATGTTAAAGATTAATATTCAAAGTGAGTCATCCTCCAAGAATCTGAGAACACTACAATTGACTGCCCCTGATCGTCACACAACACTTGTAAAACACGACAAGTCACCTTAATGTTCACTCACCGAGGACTGAGTCTAAGTTGAATAGAGAGGGGGGGGGGGGGGTCTGTAGCTTGACAGAGACTGTCTCGCCCCTGCCGGCCGACAGCCTCCCTGCTAGGGACGTCTTCTCTGCTCTCGTCTGCTGTTCTCTTGATTGCTCCATGCTGGATAGCTCTCCGAGTTTATATTGGGGAACCTAGTAGCTAACTCCGCCCACAAGTAGATAGCCTCCGGCACTACCAAGCCACTCCTTAAACGTCGGCATGTTTGAAGGCTACCAGACTACAATTATCAGCTTAGCGGAAGCAAGGTGAAATTCTCATGATCTGACCTCAGGTCACTTGAGGTCATTAACGCTTTGAGGTGTGAGATCTCAGGCCGACAACTGGCGCCTCTCAGATCCTTGTCTGTGACTCATGTACTCTATGTTTGTATTAAACTAAACCAAATACTTTTACAGTGTTACATCTCCCCTTCTCCCCGAAATAAAGTTTTTGCAACACTGCTAAAGCAAGCTAGCTGTGTGCAACAACTTTATTAACGAAAAAAAATACCTCCTAGCTAAACAAATATACATCATCCTACTCTAAAAAATGAAATATGTAGACAGACGTCCATTGTCTCTGGCTGGGCGACGTCACTGCTTGGTCTTGTAGATAATCCTGTACCACATTTCTTCAACGCAACTGCCTCCGTCGCTTCTCCGTCGTTAACGCACAACAACCCTTGGTCAACTCGAAAGCCGTTACTACTTGAACTGCGCACAGGACCGTGGAATTCGGTTGTCCCAGCTGATCTGTAATTGGCCCTACGTCAGTCACCATGAGAGACGTATATTGGGGTTCTTCACAGCTATAGGGACTACAAGTTTCGAGACCTTCATATAGTTGCCAACAGTAGAAATCCCATCCTACTCTTCTTCCTCCCTGTTGCTCCAGCACGCCTCCTTCAGAGAGCTACTTCTGACAGCCACATCAAGTCCGCATGACACAGGAAGAATCACTCAACAGAGCTACCTGCTTGCAGGAGGGGCGGCCAGTTAAGGCAAACGATCCTGTCTTGCAATTACGCTCCATGCAATGATGCTGACACCAGCAAGGGACACGAGGCATCGTGTCTCACTCAGCTTGTCTTATCTTCTTCTTCTTTCTTCTTTCTTCTCTCTTCCTTCTTCTCTCTTCCTTCTTCTCTCTTCCTTCTTCTCTCTTCTTTCTTCTCTCTTCTTTCTTCTCTCTTCCTCCTCCCATGGGTCTTTGACAAGCGACCTGGGGTCCATTGGGGTCTGTCCGTCCTGGGGTCCATCCTGGGTAGACCGATGTTGGTGGGACAGACTGGAGTCGTTGTTGCTCCTCTTCCATCTTTACTGGGTCGTCTGGGGTCGTCTGCAGAACGACCTGGGGTCCACTGGGGTCCGTCCGTCTTGGGGTCCACTGAGGTCCGTAAGTCTTGGGGTCCACTGGGGTCCGTCCGTCCGTCCTGGGGTCCACTGGGTAGACCAATGTTGACCGACCGAGAGGGCTGCATCTTGGGGTCCCCTGGGGTGGTGATGGTGGTGGAGCCATGACCTCCAGGTAGTGGGCTGGTCGTGGTGGTGGTGATAAACGCTCCTGAGTGTGGTACACAGCAGCCGTCTCCCTCTTCTGTATATGCGTCGCGCCTCTCCTCTGGCTCCCACCTGTGAATTGAACATAAAGGCGACAATACCCGTGTTCCATCTTGTTGTGTGACCCTGTAGTTTGAATAGGGTTCACACAGTCCAATTATAAGCTCTCCTCCTGGCAACAACTACACTTAAATTTTAATAATCCAATTAACTCTGAATGATATTGACTTGGTGGAACATAAAACAGTAACAGAGGAAAGTTTAGAGAAGAGATTATAAGGTCGTCACTACCTTTAACTTGTCACAAAAAAAATCAACACTAATAGACAAAACACTAGCCTAAACTTAACTGTACCGTTCCTACTCTTAAGTACATTAAGCCTCGGGGATTATTGGTTCCCTGATTTTAATGAGTACATGGAACATACTAATAATGAACTCATGATAACATCTTTTGAGAATTTTGTGATACAGGCAAGTTCCATTCCTTGTCTTGTATGTAATGATCATGAATGGATGGTGGCAGCATTTCGTCTTCTACTATCTACTCTTCTACTTCTACTATCTACTCTTCTACTTCTACCTATCTACACCTCTCCCTCCACCCCCTCTCTAAACTCTCACTTTCAACTAATGACCCTCCTCGCTCCATCCCACCGCTGCCACCATTGTAACGGGGGGTGGGGGGAAATAGCTCTATCTTGTCCATTATTCCACCCCCCCAGTTAACTAAAGAGGCCGGGGGAAACAGCTCTCTCTAGTCCGTTATCCCGTCCCCAGTTAGCTAACTATTCTAGAGCACCTCCAGAGTTCCTAAGGCAACCTCTCTCGTTCAACACCTTGTAACCTAGGTATTTGACTACCTAGGTGCTAAGACTACAAGGCGCCGTCACTTGATCAGTTACCCGAAACTCTAGAGAGAACTCTAGAATACGGAATCATTGCCACAAACGTATAAGAGGAAACGAAAGGAAAGAAATGAAAAGTGAAGTAATTAGTGAGGGTTTGGGGTGAGAGGTAGAGAGGTGGGAGGAGCGAGGAGGGTCATTAGTTGAAAGTGAGAGTTTAGAGAGGGGGTGGAGGGAGAGGTGTAGATAGGTAGAAGTAGAAGAGTAGATAGTAGAAGTAGAAGAGTAGATAGTAGAAGACGAAATGCTGCCACCATCCATTCATGATCATTACATACAAGACAAGGAATGGAACTTGCCTGTATCACAAAATTCTCAAAAGATGTTATCATGAGTTCATTATTAGTATGTTCCATGTACTCATTAAAATCAGGGAACCAATAATCCCCGAGGCTTTCTAACCTCAACTCAAAGCTCTAGGGAACAAAGTGAAAGACCATTTAAATAATAAATTCAACAATGATATTTTTCATGATAAATATCATAACTTAAGCAATCCAATTAAAATGTTAAAGATTAATATTCAAAGTGAGTCATCCTCCAAGAATCTGAGAACACTACAATTGACTGCCCCTGATCGTCACACAACACTTGTAAAACACGACAAGTCACCTTAATGTTCACTCACCGAGGACTGAGTCTAAGTTGAATAGAGAGGGGGGGGGGGTCTGTAGCTTGACAGAGACTGTCTCGCCCCTGCCGGCCGACAGCCTCCCTGCTAGGGACGTCTTCTCTGCTCTCGTCTGCTGTTCTCTTGATTGCTCCATGCTGGATAGCTCTCCGAGTTTATATTGGGGAACCTAGTAGCTAACTCCGCCCACAAGTAGATAGCCTCCGGCACTACCAAGCCACTCCTTAAACGTCGGCATGTTTGAAGGCTACCAGACTACAATTATCAGCTTAGCGGAAGCAAGGTGAAATTCTCATGATCTGACCTCAGGTCACTTGAGGTCATTAACGCTTTGAGGTGTGAGATCTCAGGCCGACAACTGGCGCCTCTCAGATCCTTGTCTGTGACTCATGTACTCTATGTTTGTATTAAACTAAACCAAATACTTTTACAGTGTTACATCTCCCCTTCTCCCCGAAATAAAGTTTTTGCAACACTGCTAAAGCAAGCTAGCTGTGTGCAACAACTTTATTAACGAAAAAAAATACCTCCTAGCTAAACAAATATACATCATCCTACTCTAAAAAATGAAATATGTAGACAGACGTCCATTGTCTCTGGCTGGGCGACGTCACTGCTTGGTCTTGTAGATAATCCTGTACCACATTTCTTCAACGCAACTGCCTCCGTCGCTTCTCCGTCGTTAACGCACAACAACCCTTGGTCAACTCGAAAGCCGTTACTACTTGAACTGCGCACAGGACCGTGGAATTCGGTTGTCCCAGCTGATCTGTAATTGGCCCTACGTCAGTCACCATGAGAGACGTATATTGGGGTTCTTCACAGCTATAGGGACTACAAGTTTCGAGACCTTCATATAGTTGCCAACAGTAGAAATCCCATCCTACTCTTCTTCCTCCCTGTTGCTCCAGCACGCCTCCTTCAGAGAGCTACTTCTGACAGCCACATCAAGTCCGCATGACACAGGAAGAATCACTCAACAGAGCTACCTGCTTGCAGGAGGGGCGGCCAGTTAAGGCAAACGATCCTGTCTTGCAATTACGCTCCATGCAATGATGCTGACACCAGCAAGGGACACGAGGCATCGTGTCTCACTCAGCTTGTCTTATCTTCTTCTTCTTTCTTCTTTCTTCTCTCTTCCTTCTTCTTCTCTTCTTCTTCTCTCTTCTCTTCTCTCTCTCTTCTTCTCTTCTCTCTTCTCTTCTTCTTTCTTCTCTCTTCCTCCTCCCATGGGTCTTTGACAAGCGACCTGGGGTCCATTGGGGTCTGTCCGTCCTGGGGTCCATCCTGGGTAGACCGATGTTGGTGGGACAGACTGGAGTCGTTGTTGCTCCTCTTCCATCTTTACTGGGTCGTCTGGGGTCGTCTGCAGAACGACCTGGGGTCCACTGGGGTCCGTCCGTCTTGGGGTCCACTGGGGTCCGTAAGTCTTGGGGTCCACTGGGGTCCGTCCGTCCTGGGGTCCACTGGGGTCCGTCCGTCCTGGGGTCCACTGGGTAGACCAATGTTGACCGACCGAGAGGGCTGCATCTTGGGGTCCCCTGGGGTGGTGATGGTGGTGGAGCCATGACCTCCAGGTAGTGGGCTGGTCGTGGTGGTGGTGATAAACGCTCCTGAGTGTGGTACACAGCAGCCGTCTCCCTCTTCTGTATATGCGTCGCGCCTCTCCTCTGGCTCCCACCTGTGAATTGAACATAAAGGCGACAATACCCGTGTTCCATCTTGTTGTGTGACCCTGTAGTTTGAATAGGGTTCACACAGTCCAATTATAAGCTCTCCTCCTGGCAACAACTACACTTAAATTTTAATAATCCAATTAACTCTGAATGATATTGACTTGGTGGAACATAAAACAGTAACAGAGGAAAGTTTAGAGAAGAGATTATAAGGTCGTCACTACCTTTAACTTGTCACAAAAAAAATCAACACTAATAGACAAAACACTAGCCTAAACTTAACTGTACCGTTCCTACTCTTAAGTACATTAAGCCTCGGGGATTATTGGTTCCCTGATTTTAATGAGTACATGGAACATACTAATAATGAACTCATGATAACATCTTTTGAGAATTTTGTGATACAGGCAAGTTCCATTCCTTGTCTTGTATGTAATGATCATGAATGGATGGTGGCAGCATTTCGTCTTCTACTATCTACTCTTCTACTTCTACTATCTACTCTTCTACTTCTACCTATCTACACCTCTCCCTCCACCCCCTCTCTAAACTCTCACTTTCAACTAATGACCCTCCTCGCTCCATCCCACCGCTGCCACCATTGTAACGGGGGGTGGGGGAAATAGCTCTATCTTGTCCATTATTCCACCCCCCAGTTAACTAAAGAGGCCGGGGGAAACAGCTCTCTCTAGTCCGTTATCCCGTCCCCAGTTAGCTAACTATTCTAGAGCACTCCCAGAGTTCCTAAGGCAACCTCTCTCGTTCAACACCTTGTAACCTAGGTATTTGACTACCTAGGTGCTAAGACTACAAGGCGCCGTCACTTGATCAGTTACCCGAAACTCTAGAGAGAACTCTAGAATACGGAATCATTGCCACAAACGTATAAGAAGAAACGAAAGGAAAGAAATGAAAAGTGAAGTAATTAGTGAGGGTTTGGGGTGAGAGGTAGAGAGGTGGGAGGAGCGAGGAGGGTCATTAGTTGAAAGTGAGAGTTTAGAGAGGGGGTGGAGGGAGAGGTGTAGATAGGTAGAAGTAGAAGAGTAGATAGTAGAAGTAGAAGAGTAGATAGTAGAAGACGAAATGCTGCCACCATCCATTCATGATCATTACATACAAGACAAGGAATGGAACTTGCCTGTATCACAAAATTCTCAAAAGATGTTATCATGAGTTCATTATTAGTATGTTCCATGTACTCATTAAAATCAGGGAACCAATAATCCCCGAGGCTTTCTAACCTCAACTCAAAGCTCTAGGGAACAAAGTGAAAGACCATTTAAATAATAAATTCAACAATTATATTTTTCATGATAAATATCATAACTTAAGCAATCCAATTAAAATGTTAAAGATTAATATTCAAAGTGAGTCATCCTCCAAGAATCTGAAAACACTACAATTGACTGCCCCTGATCGTCACACAACACTTGTAAAACACGACAAGTCACCTTAAAGTTCACTCACCGAGGACTGAGTCTAAGTTGAATAGAGAGGGGGGGGGGTCTGTAGCTTGACAGAGACTGTCTCGCCCCTGCCGGCCGACAGCCTCCCTGCTAGGGACGTCTTCTCTGCTCTCGTCTGCTGTTCTCTTGATTGCTCCATGCTGGATAGCTCTCCGAGTTTATATTGGGGAACCTAGTAGCTAACTCCGCCCACAAGTAGATAGCCTCCGGCACTACCAAGCCACTCCTTAAACGTCGGCATGTTTGAAGGCTACCAGACTACAATTATCAGCTTAGCGGAAGCAAGGTGAAATTCTCATGATCTGACCTCAGGTCACTTGAGGTCATTAACGCTTTGAGGTGTGAGATCTCAGGCAGACAAAATTTGAAACTGAAAATAGGTGCAGAGAGTCAGAATTCGGCTCAAAAATCACGCTCAGGAGTCAAATTTCCGACATTTCAGACATTTTGAAAACTGCAGGGGGGTTTGGGCAAAATATGACCCATCGCCGTTTTCAGTAATTGGCATATTTTCGGTATAAAAAGTCGTAATTTGAAACTGAAAATAGGTGCAGAGAGTCAGAATTCGGCTCAAAAATCACGCTCAGGAGTCAAATTTCCGACATTTCAGACATTTTGAAAACTGCAGGGGGGTTTGGGCAAAATATGACCCATCGCCGTTTTCAGTAATTGGCATATTTTCGGTATAAAAAGTCGTAATTTGAAACTGAAAATAGGTGCAGAGAGTCAGAATTCGGCTCAAAAATCACGCTCAGGAGTCAAATTTCCGACATTTCAGACATTTTGAAAACTGCAGGGGGGTTTGGGCAAAATATGACCCATCGCCGTTTTCAGTAATTGGCATATTTTCGGTATAAAAAGTCGTAATTTGAAACTGAAAATAGGTGCAGAGAGTCAGAATTCGGCTCAAAAATCACGCTCAGGAGTCAAATTTCCGACATTTCAGACATTTTGAAAACTGCAGGGGGGTTTGGGCAAAATATGACCCATCGCCGTTTTCAGTAATTGGCATATTTTCGGTATAAAAAGTCGTAATTTGAAACTGAAAATAGGTGCAGAGAGTCAGAATTCGGCTCAAAAATCACGCTCAGGAGTCAAATTTCCGACATTTCAGACATTTTGAAAACTGCAGGGGGGTTTGGGCAAAATATGACCCATCGCCGTTTTCAGTAATTGGCATATTTTCGGTATAAAAAGTCGTAATTTGAAACTGAAAATAGGTGCAGAGAGTCAGAATTCGGCTCAAAAATCACGCTCAGGAGTCAAATTTCCGACATTTCAGACATTTTGAAAACTGCAGGGGGGTTTGGGCAAAATATGACCCATCGCCGTTTTCAGTAATTGGCATATTTTCGGTATAAAAAGTCGTAATTTGAAACTGAAAATAGGTGCAGAGAGTCAGAATTCGGCTCAAAAATCACGCTCAGGAGTCAAATTTCCGACATTTCAGACATTTTGAAAACTGCAGGGGGGTTTGGGCAAAATATGACCCATCGCCGTTTTCAGTAATTGGCATATTTTCGGTATAAAAAGTCGTAATTTGAAACTGAAAATAGGTGCAGAGAGTCAGAATTCGGCTCAAAAATCACGCTCAGGAGTCAAATTTCCGACATTTCAGACATTTTGAAAACTGCAGGGGGGTTTGGGCAAAATATGACCCATCGCCGTTTTCAGTAATTGGCATATTTTCGGTATAAAAAGTCGTAATTTGAAACTGAAAATAGGTGCAGAGAGTCAGAATTCGGCTCAAAAATCACGCTCAGGAGTCAAATTTCCGACATTTCAGACATTTTGAAAACTGCAGGGGGGTTTGGGCAAAATATGACCCATCGCCGTTTTCAGTAATTGGCATATTTTCGGTATAAAAAGTCGTAATTTGAAACTGAAAATAGGTGCAGAGAGTCAGAATTCGGCTCAAAAATCACGCTCAGGAGTCAAATTTCCGACATTTCAGACATTTTGAAAACTGCAGGGGGGTTTGGGCAAAATATGACCCATCGCCGTTTTCAGTAATTGGCATATTTTCGGTATAAAAAGTCGTAATTTGAAACTGAAAATAGGTGCAGAGAGTCAGAATTCGGCTCAAAAATCACGCTCAGGAGTCAAATTTCCGACATTTCAGACATTTTGAAAACTGCAGGGGGGTTTGGGCAAAATATGACCCATCGCCGTTTTCAGTAATTGGCATATTTTCGGTATAAAAAGTCGTAATTTGAAACTGAAAATAGGTGCAGAGAGTCAGAATTCGGCTCAAAAATCACGCTCAGGAGTCAAATTTCCGACATTTCAGACATTTTGAAAACTGCAGGGGGGTTTGGGCAAAATATGACCCATCGCCGTTTTCAGTAATTGGCATATTTTCGGTATAAAAAGTCGTAATTTGAAACTGAAAATAGGTGCAGAGAGTCAGAATTCGGCTCAAAAATCACGCTCAGGAGTCAAATTTCCGACATTTCAGACATTTTGAAAACTGCAGGGGGGTTTGGGCAAAATATGACCCATCGCCGTTTTCAGTAATTGGCATATTTTCGGTATAAAAAGTCGTAATTTGAAACTGAAAATAGGTGCAGAGAGTCAGAATTCGGCTCAAAAATCACGCTCAGGAGTCAAATTTCCGACATTTCAGACATTTTGAAAACTGCAGGGGGGTTTGGGCAAAATATGACCCATCGCCGTTTTCAGTAATTGGCATATTTTCGGTATAAAAAGTCGTAATTTGAAACTGAAAATAGGTGCAGAGAGTCAGAATTCGGCTCAAAAATCACGCTCAGGAGTCAAATTTCCGACATTTCAGACATTTTGAAAACTGCAGGGGGGTTTGGGCAAAATATGACCCATCGCCGTTTTCAGTAATTGGCATATTTTCGGTATAAAAAGTCGTAATTTGAAACTGAAAATAGGTGCAGAGAGTCAGAATTCGGCTCAAAAATCACGCTCAGGAGTCAAATTTCCGACATTTCAGACATTTTGAAAACTGCAGGGGGGTTTGGGCAAAATATGACCCATCGCCGTTTTCAGTAATTGGCATATTTTCGGTATAAAAAGTCGTAATTTGAAACTGAAAATAGGTGCAGAGAGTCAGAATTCGGCTCAAAAATCACGCTCAGGAGTCAAATTTCCGACATTTCAGACATTTTGAAAACTGCAGGGGGGTTTGGGCAAAATATGACCCATCGCCGTTTTCAGTAATTGGCATATTTTCGGTATAAAAAGTCGTAATTTGAAACTGAAAATAGGTGCAGAGAGTCAGAATTCGGCTCAAAAATCACGCTCAGG
Organism: Procambarus clarkii; assembly: GCF_020424385.1. NCBI lineage: Eukaryota > Metazoa > Arthropoda > Malacostraca > Decapoda > Cambaridae > Procambarus > Procambarus clarkii. The sequence continues at coordinate 26,885 of NW_025556095.1, forward strand.
AGTCAAATTTCCGACATTTCAGACATTTTGAAAACTGCAGGGGGGTTTGGGCAAAATATGACCCATCGCCGTTTTCAGTAATTGGCATATTTTCGGTATAAAAAGTCGTAATTTGAAACTGAAAATAGGTGCAGAGAGTCAGAATTCGGCTCAAAAATCACGCTCAGGAGTCAAATTTCCGACATTTCAGACATTTTGAAAACTGCAGGGGGGTTTGGGCAAAATATGACCCATCGCCGTTTTCAGTAATTGGCATATTTTCGGTATAAAAAGTCGTAATTTGAAACTGAAAATAGGTGCAGAGAGTCAGAATTCGGCTCAAAAATCACGCTCAGGAGTCAAATTTCCGACATTTCAGACATTTTGAAAACTGCAGGGGGGTTTGGGCAAAATATGACCCATCGCCGTTTTCAGTAATTGGCATATTTTCGGTATAAAAAGTCGTAATTTGAAACTGAAAATAGGTGCAGAGAGTCAGAATTCGGCTCAAAAATCACGCTCAGGAGTCAAATTTCCGACATTTCAGACATTTTGAAAACTGCAGGGGGGTTTGGGCAAAATATGACCCATCGCCGTTTTCAGTAATTGGCATATTTTCGGTATAAAAAGTCGTAATTTGAAACTGAAAATAGGTGCAGAGAGTCAGAATTCGGCTCAAAAATCACGCTCAGGAGTCAAATTTCCGACATTTCAGACATTTTGAAAACTGCAGGGGGGTTTGGGCAAAATATGACCCATCGCCGTTTTCAGTAATTGGCATATTTTCGGTATAAAAAGTCGTAATTTGAAACTGAAAATAGGTGCAGAGAGTCAGAATTCGGCTCAAAAATCACGCTCAGGAGTCAAATTTCCGACATTTCAGACATTTTGAAAACTGCAGGGGGGTTTGGGCAAAATATGACCCATCGCCGTTTTCAGTAATTGGCATATTTTCGGTATAAAAAGTCGTAATTTGAAACTGAAAATAGGTGCAGAGAGTCAGAATTCGGCTCAAAAATCACGCTCAGGAGTCAAATTTCCGACATTTCAGACATTTTGAAAACTGCAGGGGGGTTTGGGCAAAATATGACCCATCGCCGTTTTCAGTAATTGGCATATTTTCGGTATAAAAAGTCGTAATTTGAAACTGAAAATAGGTGCAGAGAGTCAGAATTCGGCTCAAAAATCACGCTCAGGAGTCAAATTTCCGACATTTCAGACATTTTGAAAACTGCAGGGGGGTTTGGGCAAAATATGACCCATCGCCGTTTTCAGTAATTGGCATATTTTCGGTATAAAAAGTCGTAATTTGAAACTGAAAATAGGTGCAGAGAGTCAGAATTCGGCTCAAAAATCACGCTCAGGAGTCAAATTTCCGACATTTCAGACATTTTGAAAACTGCAGGGGGGTTTGGGCAAAATATGACCCATCGCCGTTTTCAGTAATTGGCATATTTTCGGTATAAAAAGTCGTAATTTGAAACTGAAAATAGGTGCAGAGAGTCAGAATTCGGCTCAAAAATCACGCTCAGGAGTCAAATTTCCGACATTTCAGACATTTTGAAAACTGCAGGGGGGTTTGGGCAAAATATGACCCATCGCCGTTTTCAGTAATTGGCATATTTTCGGTATAAAAAGTCGTAATTTGAAACTGAAAATAGGTGCAGAGAGTCAGAATTCGGCTCAAAAATCACGCTCAGGAGTCAAATTTCCGACATTTCAGACATTTTGAAAACTGCAGGGGGGTTTGGGCAAAATATGACCCATCGCCGTTTTCAGTAATTGGCATATTTTCGGTATAAAAAGTCGTAATTTGAAACTGAAAATAGGTGCAGAGAGTCAGAATTCGGCTCAAAAATCACGCTCAGGAGTCAAATTTCCGACATTTCAGACATTTTGAAAACTGCAGGGGGGTTTGGGCAAAATATGACCCATCGCCGTTTTCAGTAATTGGCATATTTTCGGTATAAAAAGTCGTAATTTGAAACTGAAAATAGGTGCAGAGAGTCAGAATTCGGCTCAAAAATCACGCTCAGGAGTCAAATTTCCGACATTTCAGACATTTTGAAAACTGCAGGGGGGTTTGGGCAAAATATGACCCATCGCCGTTTTCAGTAATTGGCATATTTTCGGTATAAAAAGTCGTAATTTGAAACTGAAAATAGGTGCAGAGAGTCAGAATTCGGCTCAAAAATCACGCTCAGGAGTCAAATTTCCGACATTTCAGACATTTTGAAAACTGCAGGGGGGTTTGGGCAAAATATGACCCATCGCCGTTTTCAGTAATTGGCATATTTTCGGTATAAAAAGTCGTAATTTGAAACTGAAAATAGGTGCAGAGAGTCAGAATTCGGCTCAAAAATCACGCTCAGGAGTCAAATTTCCGACATTTCAGACATTTTGAAAACTGCAGGGGGGTTTGGGCAAAATATGACCCATCGCCGTTTTCAGTAATTGGCATATTTTCGGTATAAAAAGTCGTAATTTGAAACTGAAAATAGGTGCAGAGAGTCAGAATTCGGCTCAAAAATCACGCTCAGGAGTCAAATTTCCGACATTTCAGACATTTTGAAAACTGCAGGGGGGTTTGGGCAAAATATGACCCATCGCCGTTTTCAGTAATTGGCATATTTTCGGTATAAAAAGTCGTAATTTGAAACTGAAAATAGGTGCAGAGAGTCAGAATTCGGCTCAAAAATCACGCTCAGGAGTCAAATTTCCGACATTTCAGACATTTTGAAAACTGCAGGGGGGTTTGGGCAAAATATGACCCATCGCCGTTTTCAGTAATTGGCATATTTTCGGTATAAAAAGTCGTAATTTGAAACTGAAAATAGGTGCAGAGAGTCAGAATTCGGCTCAAAAATCACGCTCAGGAGTCAAATTTCCGACATTTCAGACATTTTGAAAACTGCAGGGGGGTTTGGGCAAAATATGACCCATCGCCGTTTTCAGTAATTGGCATATTTTCGGTATAAAAAGTCGTAATTTGAAACTGAAAATAGGTGCAGAGAGTCAGAATTCGGCTCAAAAATCACGCTCAGGAGTCAAATTTCCGACATTTCAGACATTTTGAAAACTGCAGGGGGGTTTGGGCAAAATATGACCCATCGCCGTTTTCAGTAATTGGCATATTTTCGGTATAAAAAGTCGTAATTTGAAACTGAAAATAGGTGCAGAGAGTCAGAATTCGGCTCAAAAATCACGCTCAGGAGTCAAATTTCCGACATTTCAGACATTTTGAAAACTGCAGGGGGGTTTGGGCAAAATATGACCCATCGCCGTTTTCAGTAATTGGCATATTTTCGGTATAAAAAGTCGTAATTTGAAACTGAAAATAGGTGCAGAGAGTCAGAATTCGGCTCAAAAATCACGCTCAGGAGTCAAATTTCCGACATTTCAGACATTTTGAAAACTGCAGGGGGGTTTGGGCAAAATATGACCCATCGCCGTTTTCAGTAATTGGCATATTTTCGGTATAAAAAGTCGTAATTTGAAACTGAAAATAGGTGCAGAGAGTCAGAATTCGGCTCAAAAATCACGCTCAGGAGTCAAATTTCCGACATTTCAGACATTTTGAAAACTGCAGGGGGGTTTGGGCAAAATATGACCCATCGCCGTTTTCAGTAATTGGCATATTTTCGGTATAAAAAGTCGTAATTTGAAACTGAAAATAGGTGCAGAGAGTCAGAATTCGGCTCAAAAATCACGCTCAGGAGTCAAATTTCCGACATTTCAGACATTTTGAAAACTGCAGGGGGGTTTGGGCAAAATATGACCCATCGCCGTTTTCAGTAATTGGCATATTTTCGGTATAAAAAGTCGTAATTTGAAACTGAAAATAGGTGCAGAGAGTCAGAATTCGGCTCAAAAATCACGCTCAGGAGTCAAATTTCCGACATTTCAGACATTTTGAAAACTGCAGGGGGGTTTGGGCAAAATATGACCCATCGCCGTTTTCAGTAATTGGCATATTTTCGGTATAAAAAGTCGTAATTTGAAACTGAAAATAGGTGCAGAGAGTCAGAATTCGGCTCAAAAATCACGCTCAGGAGTCAAATTTCCGACATTTCAGACATTTTGAAAACTGCAGGGGGGTTTGGGCAAAATATGACCCATCGCCGTTTTCAGTAATTGGCATATTTTCGGTATAAAAAGTCGTAATTTGAAACTGAAAATAGGTGCAGAGAGTCAGAATTCGGCTCAAAAATCACGCTCAGGAGTCAAATTTCCGACATTTCAGACATTTTGAAAACTGCAGGGGGGTTTGGGCAAAATATGACCCATCGCCGTTTTCAGTAATTGGCATATTTTCGGTATAAAAAGTCGTAATTTGAAACTGAAAATAGGTGCAGAGAGTCAGAATTCGGCTCAAAAATCACGCTCAGGAGTCAAATTTCCGACATTTCAGACATTTTGAAAACTGCAGGGGGGTTTGGGCAAAATATGACCCATCGCCGTTTTCAGTAATTGGCATATTTTCGGTATAAAAAGTCGTAATTTGAAACTGAAAATAGGTGCAGAGAGTCAGAATTCGGCTCAAAAATCACGCTCAGGAGTCAAATTTCCGACATTTCAGACATTTTGAAAACTGCAGGGGGGTTTGGGCAAAATATGACCCATCGCCGTTTTCAGTAATTGGCATATTTTCGGTATAAAAAGTCGTAATTTGAAACTGAAAATAGGTGCAGAGAGTCAGAATTCGGCTCAAAAATCACGCTCAGGAGTCAAATTTCCGACATTTCAGACATTTTGAAAACTGCAGGGGGGTTTGGGCAAAATATGACCCATCGCCGTTTTCAGTAATTGGCATATTTTCGGTATAAAAAGTCGTAATTTGAAACTGAAAATAGGTGCAGAGAGTCAGAATTCGGCTCAAAAATCACGCTCAGGAGTCAAATTTCCGACATTTCAGACATTTTGAAAACTGCAGGGGGGTTTGGGCAAAATATGACCCATCGCCGTTTTCAGTAATTGGCATATTTTCGGTATAAAAAGTCGTAATTTGAAACTGAAAATAGGTGCAGAGAGTCAGAATTCGGCTCAAAAATCACGCTCAGGAGTCAAATTTCCGACATTTCAGACATTTTGAAAACTGCAGGGGGGTTTGGGCAAAATATGACCCATCGCCGTTTTCAGTAATTGGCATATTTTCGGTATAAAAAGTCGTAATTTGAAACTGAAAATAGGTGCAGAGAGTCAGAATTCGGCTCAAAAATCACGCTCAGGAGTCAAATTTCCGACATTTCAGACATTTTGAAAACTGCAGGGGGGTTTGGGCAAAATATGACCCATCGCCGTTTTCAGTAATTGGCATATTTTCGGTATAAAAAGTCGTAATTTGAAACTGAAAATAGGTGCAGAGAGTCAGAATTCGGCTCAAAAATCACGCTCAGGAGTCAAATTTCCGACATTTCAGACATTTTGAAAACTGCAGGGGGGTTTGGGCAAAATATGACCCATCGCCGTTTTCAGTAATTGGCATATTTTCGGTATAAAAAGTCGTAATTTGAAACTGAAAATAGGTGCAGAGAGTCAGAATTCGGCTCAAAAATCACGCTCAGGAGTCAAATTTCCGACATTTCAGACATTTTGAAAACTGCAGGGGGGTTTGGGCAAAATATGACCCATCGCCGTTTTCAGTAATTGGCATATTTTCGGTATAAAAAGTCGTAATTTGAAACTGAAAATAGGTGCAGAGAGTCAGAATTCGGCTCAAAAATCACGCTCAGGAGTCAAATTTCCGACATTTCAGACATTTTGAAAACTGCAGGGGGGTTTGGGCAAAATATGACCCATCGCCGTTTTCAGTAATTGGCATATTTTCGGTATAAAAAGTCGTAATTTGAAACTGAAAATAGGTGCAGAGAGTCAGAATTCGGCTCAAAAATCACGCTCAGGAGTCAAATTTCCGACATTTCAGACATTTTGAAAACTGCAGGGGGGTTTGGGCAAAATATGACCCATCGCCGTTTTCAGTAATTGGCATATTTTCGGTATAAAAAGTCGTAATTTGAAACTGAAAATAGGTGCAGAGAGTCAGAATTCGGCTCAAAAATCACGCTCAGGAGTCAAATTTCCGACATTTCAGACATTTTGAAAACTGCAGGGGGGTTTGGGCAAAATATGACCCATCGCCGTTTTCAGTAATTGGCATATTTTCGGTATAAAAAGTCGTAATTTGAAACTGAAAATAGGTGCAGAGAGTCAGAATTCGGCTCAAAAATCACGCTCAGGAGTCAAATTTCCGACATTTCAGACATTTTGAAAACTGCAGGGGGGTTTGGGCAAAATATGACCCATCGCCGTTTTCAGTAATTGGCATATTTTCGGTATAAAAAGTCGTAATTTGAAACTGAAAATAGGTGCAGAGAGTCAGAATTCGGCTCAAAAATCACGCTCAGGAGTCAAATTTCCGACATTTCAGACATTTTGAAAACTGCAGGGGGGTTTGGGCAAAATATGACCCATCGCCGTTTTCAGTAATTGGCATATTTTCGGTATAAAAAGTCGTAATTTGAAACTGAAAATAGGTGCAGAGAGTCAGAATTCGGCTCAAAAATCACGCTCAGGAGTCAAATTTCCGACATTTCAGACATTTTGAAAACTGCAGGGGGGTTTGGGCAAAATATGACCCATCGCCGTTTTCAGTAATTGGCATATTTTCGGTATAAAAAGTCGTAATTTGAAACTGAAAATAGGTGCAGAGAGTCAGAATTCGGCTCAAAAATCACGCTCAGGAGTCAAATTTCCGACATTTCAGACATTTTGAAAACTGCAGGGGGGTTTGGGCAAAATATGACCCATCGCCGTTTTCAGTAATTGGCATATTTTCGGTATAAAAAGTCGTAATTTGAAACTGAAAATAGGTGCAGAGAGTCAGAATTCGGCTCAAAAATCACGCTCAGGAGTCAAATTTCCGACATTTCAGACATTTTGAAAACTGCAGGGGGGTTTGGGCAAAATATGACCCATCGCCGTTTTCAGTAATTGGCATATTTTCGGTATAAAAAGTCGTAATTTGAAACTGAAAATAGGTGCAGAGAGTCAGAATTCGGCTCAAAAATCACGCTCAGGAGTCAAATTTCCGACATTTCAGACATTTTGAAAACTGCAGGGGGGTTTGGGCAAAATATGACCCATCGCCGTTTTCAGTAATTGGCATATTTTCGGTATAAAAAGTCGTAATTTGAAACTGAAAATAGGTGCAGAGAGTCAGAATTCGGCTCAAAAATCACGCTCAGGAGTCAAATTTCCGACATTTCAGACATTTTGAAAACTGCAGGGGGGTTTGGGCAAAATATGACCCATCGCCGTTTTCAGTAATTGGCATATTTTCGGTATAAAAAGTCGTAATTTGAAACTGAAAATAGGTGCAGAGAGTCAGAATTCGGCTCAAAAATCACGCTCAGGAGTCAAATTTCCGACATTTCAGACATTTTGAAAACTGCAGGGGGGTTTGGGCAAAATATGACCCATCGCCGTTTTCAGTAATTGGCATATTTTCGGTATAAAAAGTCGTAATTTGAAACTGAAAATAGGTGCAGAGAGTCAGAATTCGGCTCAAAAATCACGCTCAGGAGTCAAATTTCCGACATTTCAGACATTTTGAAAACTGCAGGGGGGTTTGGGCAAAATATGACCCATCGCCGTTTTCAGTAATTGGCATATTTTCGGTATAAAAAGTCGTAATTTGAAACTGAAAATAGGTGCAGAGAGTCAGAATTCGGCTCAAAAATCACGCTCAGGAGTCAAATTTCCGACATTTCAGACATTTTGAAAACTGCAGGGGGGTTTGGGCAAAATATGACCCATCGCCGTTTTCAGTAATTGGCATATTTTCGGTATAAAAAGTCGTAATTTGAAACTGAAAATAGGTGCAGAGAGTCAGAATTCGGCTCAAAAATCACGCTCAGGAGTCAAATTTCCGACATTTCAGACATTTTGAAAACTGCAGGGGGGTTTGGGCAAAATATGACCCATCGCCGTTTTCAGTAATTGGCATATTTTCGGTATAAAAAGTCGTAATTTGAAACTGAAAATAGGTGCAGAGAGTCAGAATTCGGCTCAAAAATCACGCTCAGGAGTCAAATTTCCGACATTTCAGACATTTTGAAAACTGCAGGGGGGTTTGGGCAAAATATGACCCATCGCCGTTTTCAGTAATTGGCATATTTTCGGTATAAAAAGTCGTAATTTGAAACTGAAAATAGGTGCAGAGAGTCAGAATTCGGCTCAAAAATCACGCTCAGGAGTCAAATTTCCGACATTTCAGACATTTTGAAAACTGCAGGGGGGTTTGGGCAAAATATGACCCATCGCCGTTTTCAGTAATTGGCATATTTTCGGTATAAAAAGTCGTAATTTGAAACTGAAAATAGGTGCAGAGAGTCAGAATTCGGCTCAAAAATCACGCTCAGGAGTCAAATTTCCGACATTTCAGACATTTTGAAAACTGCAGGGGGGTTTGGGCAAAATATGACCCATCGCCGTTTTCAGTAATTGGCATATTTTCGGTATAAAAAGTCGTAATTTGAAACTGAAAATAGGTGCAGAGAGTCAGAATTCGGCTCAAAAATCACGCTCAGGAGTCAAATTTCCGACATTTCAGACATTTTGAAAACTGCAGGGGGGTTTGGGCAAAATATGACCCATCGCCGTTTTCAGTAATTGGCATATTTTCGGTATAAAAAGTCGTAATTTGAAACTGAAAATAGGTGCAGAGAGTCAGAATTCGGCTCAAAAATCACGCTCAGGAGTCAAATTTCCGACATTTCAGACATTTTGAAAACTGCAGGGGGGTTTGGGCAAAATATGACCCATCGCCGTTTTCAGTAATTGGCATATTTTCGGTATAAAAAGTCGTAATTTGAAACTGAAAATAGGTGCAGAGAGTCAGAATTCGGCTCAAAAATCACGCTCAGGAGTCAAATTTCCGACATTTCAGACATTTTGAAAACTGCAGGGGGGTTTGGGCAAAATATGACCCATCGCCGTTTTCAGTAATTGGCATATTTTCGGTATAAAAAGTCGTAATTTGAAACTGAAAATAGGTGCAGAGAGTCAGAATTCGGCTCAAAAATCACGCTCAGGAGTCAAATTTCCGACATTTCAGACATTTTGAAAACTGCAGGGGGGTTTGGGCAAAATATGACCCATCGCCGTTTTCAGTAATTGGCATATTTTCGGTATAAAAAGTCGTAATTTGAAACTGAAAATAGGTGCAGAGAGTCAGAATTCGGCTCAAAAATCACGCTCAGGAGTCAAATTTCCGACATTTCAGACATTTTGAAAACTGCAGGGGGGTTTGGGCAAAATATGACCCATCGCCGTTTTCAGTAATTGGCATATTTTCGGTATAAAAAGTCGTAATTTGAAACTGAAAATAGGTGCAGAGAGTCAGAATTCGGCTCAAAAATCACGCTCAGGAGTCAAATTTCCGACATTTCAGACATTTTGAAAACTGCAGGGGGGTTTGGGCAAAATATGACCCATCGCCGTTTTCAGTAATTGGCATATTTTCGGTATAAAAAGTCGTAATTTGAAACTGAAAATAGGTGCAGAGAGTCAGAATTCGGCTCAAAAATCACGCTCAGGAGTCAAATTTCCGACATTTCAGACATTTTGAAAACTGCAGGGGGGTTTGGGCAAAATATGACCCATCGCCGTTTTCAGTAATTGGCATATTTTCGGTATAAAAAGTCGTAATTTGAAACTGAAAATAGGTGCAGAGAGTCAGAATTCGGCTCAAAAATCACGCTCAGGAGTCAAATTTCCGACATTTCAGACATTTTGAAAACTGCAGGGGGGTTTGGGCAAAATATGACCCATCGCCGTTTTCAGTAATTGGCATATTTTCGGTATAAAAAGTCGTAATTTGAAACTGAAAATAGGTGCAGAGAGTCAGAATTCGGCTCAAAAATCACGCTCAGGAGTCAAATTTCCGACATTTCAGACATTTTGAAAACTGCAGGGGGGTTTGGGCAAAATATGACCCATCGCCGTTTTCAGTAATTGGCATATTTTCGGTATAAAAAGTCGTAATTTGAAACTGAAAATAGGTGCAGAGAGTCAGAATTCGGCTCAAAAATCACGCTCAGGAGTCAAATTTCCGACATTTCAGACATTTTGAAAACTGCAGGGGGGTTTGGGCAAAATATGACCCATCGCCGTTTTCAGTAATTGGCATATTTTCGGTATAAAAAGTCGTAATTTGAAACTGAAAATAGGTGCAGAGAGTCAGAATTCGGCTCAAAAATCACGCTCAGGAGTCAAATTTCCGACATTTCAGACATTTTGAAAACTGCAGGGGGGTTTGGGCAAAATATGACCCATCGCCGTTTTCAGTAATTGGCATATTTTCGGTATAAAAAGTCGTAATTTGAAACTGAAAATAGGTGCAGAGAGTCAGAATTCGGCTCAAAAATCACGCTCAGGAGTCAAATTTCCGACATTTCAGACATTTTGAAAACTGCAGGGGGGTTTGGGCAAAATATGACCCATCGCCGTTTTCAGTAATTGGCATATTTTCGGTATAAAAAGTCGTAATTTGAAACTGAAAATAGGTGCAGAGAGTCAGAATTCGGCTCAAAAATCACGCTCAGGAGTCAAATTTCCGACATTTCAGACATTTTGAAAACTGCAGGGGGGTTTGGGCAAAATATGACCCATCGCCGTTTTCAGTAATTGGCATATTTTCGGTATAAAAAGTCGTAATTTGAAACTGAAAATAGGTGCAGAGAGTCAGAATTCGGCTCAAAAATCACGCTCAGGAGTCAAATTTCCGACATTTCAGACATTTTGAAAACTGCAGGGGGGTTTGGGCAAAATATGACCCATCGCCGTTTTCAGTAATTGGCATATTTTCGGTATAAAAAGTCGTAATTTGAAACTGAAAATAGGTGCAGAGAGTCAGAATTCGGCTCAAAAATCACGCTCAGGAGTCAAATTTCCGACATTTCAGACATTTTGAAAACTGCAGGGGGGTTTGGGCAAAATATGACCCATCGCCGTTTTCAGTAATTGGCATATTTTCGGTATAAAAAGTCGTAATTTGAAACTGAAAATAGGTGCAGAGAGTCAGAATTCGGCTCAAAAATCACGCTCAGGAGTCAAATTTCCGACATTTCAGACATTTTGAAAACTGCAGGGGGGTTTGGGCAAAATATGACCCATCGCCGTTTTCAGTAATTGGCATATTTTCGGTATAAAAAGTCGTAATTTGAAACTGAAAATAGGTGCAGAGAGTCAGAATTCGGCTCAAAAATCACGCTCAGGAGTCAAATTTCCGACATTTCAGACATTTTGAAAACTGCAGGGGGGTTTGGGCAAAATATGACCCATCGCCGTTTTCAGTAATTGGCATATTTTCGGTATAAAAAGTCGTAATTTGAAACTGAAAATAGGTGCAGAGAGTCAGAATTCGGCTCAAAAATCACGCTCAGGAGTCAAATTTCCGACATTTCAGACATTTTGAAAACTGCAGGGGGGTTTGGGCAAAATATGACCCATCGCCGTTTTCAGTAATTGGCATATTTTCGGTATAAAAAGTCGTAATTTGAAACTGAAAATAGGTGCAGAGAGTCAGAATTCGGCTCAAAAATCACGCTCAGGAGTCAAATTTCCGACATTTCAGACATTTTGAAAACTGCAGGGGGGTTTGGGCAAAATATGACCCATCGCCGTTTTCAGTAATTGGCATATTTTCGGTATAAAAAGTCGTAATTTGAAACTGAAAATAGGTGCAGAGAGTCAGAATTCGGCTCAAAAATCACGCTCAGGAGTCAAATTTCCGACATTTCAGACATTTTGAAAACTGCAGGGGGGTTTGGGCAAAATATGACCCATCGCCGTTTTCAGTAATTGGCATATTTTCGGTATAAAAAGTCGTAATTTGAAACTGAAAATAGGTGCAGAGAGTCAGAATTCGGCTCAAAAATCACGCTCAGGAGTCAAATTTCCGACATTTCAGACATTTTGAAAACTGCAGGGGGGTTTGGGCAAAATATGACCCATCGCCGTTTTCAGTAATTGGCATATTTTCGGTATAAAAAGTCGTAATTTGAAACTGAAAATAGGTGCAGAGAGTCAGAATTCGGCTCAAAAATCACGCTCAGGAGTCAAATTTCCGACATTTCAGACATTTTGAAAACTGCAGGGGGGTTTGGGCAAAATATGACCCATCGCCGTTTTCAGTAATTGGCATATTTTCGGTATAAAAAGTCGTAATTTGAAACTGAAAATAGGTGCAGAGAGTCAGAATTCGGCTCAAAAATCACGCTCAGGAGTCAAATTTCCGACATTTCAGACATTTTGAAAACTGCAGGGGGGTTTGGGCAAAATATGACCCATCGCCGTTTTCAGTAATTGGCATATTTTCGGTATAAAAAGTCGTAATTTGAAACTGAAAATAGGTGCAGAGAGTCAGAATTCGGCTCAAAAATCACGCTCAGGAGTCAAATTTCCGACATTTCAGACATTTTGAAAACTGCAGGGGGGTTTGGGCAAAATATGACCCATCGCCGTTTTCAGTAATTGGCATATTTTCGGTATAAAAAGTCGTAATTTGAAACTGAAAATAGGTGCAGAGAGTCAGAATTCGGCTCAAAAATCACGCTCAGGAGTCAAATTTCCGACATTTCAGACATTTTGAAAACTGCAGGGGGGTTTGGGCAAAATATGACCCATCGCCGTTTTCAGTAATTGGCATATTTTCGGTATAAAAAGTCGTAATTTGAAACTGAAAATAGGTGCAGAGAGTCAGAATTCGGCTCAAAAATCACGCTCAGGAGTCAAATTTCCGACATTTCAGACATTTTGAAAACTGCAGGGGGGTTTGGGCAAAATATGACCCATCGCCGTTTTCAGTAATTGGCATATTTTCGGTATAAAAAGTCGTAATTTGAAACTGAAAATAGGTGCAGAGAGTCAGAATTCGGCTCAAAAATCACGCTCAGGAGTCAAATTTCCGACATTTCAGACATTTTGAAAACTGCAGGGGGGTTTGGGCAAAATATGACCCATCGCCGTTTCAGTAATTGGCATATTTTCGGTATAAAAAGTCGTAATTTGAAACTGAAAATAGGTGCAGAGAGTCAGAATTCGGCTCAAAAATCACGCTCAGGAGTCAAATTTCCGACATTTCAGACATTTTGAAAACTGCAGGGGGGTTTGGGCAAAATATGACCCATCGCCGTTTTCAGTAATTGGCATATTTTCGGTATAAAAAGTCGTAATTTGAAACTGAAAATAGGTGCAGAGAGTCAGAATTCGGCTCAAAAATCACGCTCAGGAGTCAAATTTCCGACATTTCAGACATTTTGAAAACTGCAGGGGGGTTTGGGCAAAATATGACCCATCGCCGTTTTCAGTAATTGGCATATTTTCGGTATATAAAAAGTCGTAATTTGAAACTGAAAATAGGTGCAGAGAGTCAGAATTCGGCTCAAAAATCACGCTCAGGAGTCAAATTTCCGACATTTCAGACATTTTGAAAACTGCAGGGGGGTTTGGGCAAAATATGACCCATCGCCGTTTTCAGTAATTGGCATATTTTCGGTATAAAAAGTCGTAATTTGAAACTGAAAATAGGTGCAGAGAGTCAGAATTCGGCTCAAAAATCACGCTCAGGAGTCAAATTTCCGACATTTCAGACATTTTGAAAACTGCAGGGGGGTTTGGGCAAAATATGACCCATCGCCGTTTTCAGTAATTGGCATATTTTCGGTATAAAAAGTCGTAATTTGAAACTGAAAATAGGTGCAGAGAGTCAGAATTCGGCTCAAAAATCACGCTCAGGAGTCAAATTTCCGACATTTCAGACATTTTGAAAACTGCAGGGGGGTTTGGGCAAAATATGACCCATCGCCGTTTTCAGTAATTGGCATATTTTCGGTATAAAAAGTCGTAATTTGAAACTGAAAATAGGTGCAGAGAGTCAGAATTCGGCTCAAAAATCACGCTCAGGAGTCAAATTTCCGACATTTCAGA
>NW_025556096.1:0-15386 GCF_020424385.1 Procambarus clarkii
ACCACCACCATACATGGAGGAAACTATTGATTGATCGATTGATCGATTGATTGATTGAAGATCAAGCCCCCACAAGGGGTGGCACGGGCAGGAGCAGCTCCGTATAGGTGGTAGATGTTTGTGGGTGAATGTGACCAACCCGTACATGAGTTGCAAACAACTCATTCAAGTATAGAGGTTGGAGGGATACAGCACAGGCCCAAAGGGGGATACAGCACAGGCCCAAAGGGGGATACAACACAAGCCCCAAAGGGCATACAGCACAGGCCCCAAAGGGCATACAGCACAGGCCCCAAAGGGCATACAGCACAGGCCAAAGGGATACAGCACAGGCCAAAAGGGCATACAGCACAGGCCCAAAGGGGATATAGCACAGGCCCAAAGCGGGTTACAGCACAGGCCCAAAGCGGGTTACAGCACAGGCCCAAAGCGGATTACAGCACAGGCCCAAAGGGCATACAGCACAGGCCCAAAGGGGATACAGCACAGGCCCAAAGCGGGTTACAGCACAGGCCCAAAGGGGAATACAGCACAGGCCAAAGGGGGATACAGCACAGGCCAAAGGGGGATACAGCACAGACCCAAAGGGGATACAGCACAGACCCAAAGGGGATACAGCACAGGCCCAAAGGGGATACAGCACAGGCCCAAAGGGGACAGGAAATACACACCGTAGCGAGGATCAGGGAAGACCCAACAATTCTTCATATATTCACTGACCTTTCCTACGAACTTTTGCCTTGATGAAATTGTCAATTTGACGAGTGGAAACTTGAACTTTAATTAGGGAACACCGCGTTTTTTTTTGTCAGAAAAAGACTACGAAGTCTTTCAACGTTTCGGTCCATCCTGGTTTGGAAGGACTGTTTCCATCCTGGTTTCGAAATATACAAAAACGTTTCGAACTTCCTCGTGTGAGGTTTGGTCAACATTTCTTCAGCCAGATTATTGTGACTCATCATCTGCATAAGAACGGCTTTCAGAAAACGAAATGTGAAGTAGACTATTACCTTGTACAACACGTATGTCAGACCAATTCTGGAATGTGCAGCACCAGCGTGGAGTCCTTATCTTATCAAACATAATACGAAAATCGAGAAAGTGCAGATGTATGACACTATACTAGTTAAAAAATAAAGGAATTAGTTACGAGGAAAGACTAAAAGGATTACATGTCACTGGAAGCGTGAATCAAGATAGGCATGAATAGACTGCTGGTGGGGGGGGGGGAGGAGGGGTGGTACACCAAGAAGGAGGGGGGGGGACTACCAATCTGGTTAACCAGTCCAGGAACGAGGAGGCCTGGTCGAGGACCGGGCCGCGGGGACGTCGAGTCCCGAAACCATCGCAAGGTAGGAGTGGGGGGGCAGGGGGGGGTAATAAAGTACCAAAATGAACCACTGAAATATACAAAAATCATTTTATTCATTCATAGTTAAGAAAATAGAATGCACTATAAAATGAAGTAGCGAAAGCACACAGCTTCAAAATGACAGGGTTCAATAGGCTCCGGAACCTGTACACCGTTGGAGTGAAGGTTGAGAAACGGGGCTCAGAAGCTAGAGCTCAATCCCTTCCTGGCACAATTAGGCGATGAGAAACACACAGCGACATCGCAACACCCAGACAACGCAACACACTTACACACAGACAACACTGGGGGCCTTGCGGCCGAGTGGACTGCGCTCGGAGGTCGTAATCCTAAGACCTTGTTTCTGCATCGGCCGGGTTAGATTCCCCACCGAGGCACAAACAAATGGACACTTTTTGTTCGCCCTGTTGACCCCTATTCACCTAGCAGTAAATAGGTACCTGGGAGTTAGACAGCTGCTACGGGTTGTTTCTTGGAAGTAAGAGTGTGTGTACTCACCTAGTTGTACTCATCTAATTGTGTCTGCAGGATCGAGCATTGACTCTTGGATCCCGCCTTTCGAGCATCGGTTGTTTACAGCAATGACTCCTGTCCCATTTCCCTATCATACCTGGTTTTAAAATTATGAATAGTATTTGCTTCCACAACCTGTTCCTGAAGTGCATTCCATTTTCCCACTACTCTCACGCTAAAAGAAAACTTCCTAACATCTCTGTGACTCATCTGAGTTTCAAGCTTCCATCCATGTCCCCTCGTTCTGTTACTATTCCGTGTGAACATTTCGTCTATGTCCACTCTGTCAATCCCTCTGAGTATCTTATACGTTCCTATCATGTCCCCCCTCTCCCTTCTTCTTTCTAGTGTCGTAAGGCACAGTTCCTCAGGCGCTCCTCATACCCCATCCCTCGTAGCTCTGGGACGAGTCCTCGTTGCAAACCTCTGAACCTTTTCCAGTTTCATTATATGCTTCTTCAGATGGGGACTCCATGATGAGGCGGCATACTCTAAGACTGGCCTTACGTAGGCAGTGTAAAGCGCCCTAAATGCCTCCTTACTTAGGTTTCTGAATGATGTTCTAACTTTTGCCAGTGTAGAGTACGCTGCTGTCGTTATCCTATTTATATGTGCCTCAGGAGATAGATTAGGTTACGTCCACCCGTTGTGTGCGCGTGCGCGTGCGAGCGAGAGCGAGAGCGAGAGCGAGAGAGAGAGAGAGAGAGAGAGAGAGAGAGAGAGAGAGAGAGAGAGTGTGTGTGTGTGTGTGTGTGTGTGTGTGTGTGTGTGTGTGTGTGTGTGTGTGTGTGTGTGTGTGTGTGTGTGTGTGAGAGTTAGAGAAAAATATGAGCAAGAGTAGTTAACAAATGAAATGCCCTAGGCAGCGATGTGACAGAGGCAGACTCCATACACAGTTTCAAATGTAGACATGACAGGTTTTTGAGGGGCAACTGGCCCAGGAACCTGTACACCAGTTGATTAAGGGGTTGACGGGGGGCAAAGCGCCGAAGCTCAACCCCCGCCAATACAATTATGCGAGCACAACACACCACACAGTGCTTTATAACGCACCAATGGGCCATCAACAGAGCCTTTTACCACCACCATAAATATCAAGTGAATGTCAAATCACGTGTAAAGTAACGATAAAATGCGATAACACGAGACAAAATTATTAAACTCACGACAGGGAATATTTTTTTGATGCCATTACAACCAGCCCAGGGAGGGGGGGAGGGGAGGAAGGGGGTGGTGGAATGGAAAATGTGGGGGGGGGGGGGGGGATAGGATAGAATGGGATAGAATGGAATGGGATAACAGGGGAGGGAGCAGCGAGGGAGCGACCACCAGCCAGCTACAGTAAGATCCTCGTGGACGGTTAAACAGCAAACAATTTTAAAGGTTAACAATAAGAGCTGCGTTTAAATTAGCGTTTAGAGGGGAAAGTGAAAGGCCATAGCGAAGGGGAGAGCAAGGCGGAGAGGGAAGGGGGACCAAGCTTACGGGAAGGAGAGTAGGCCGGAAGAGGAAGGGGAAATGGGAGGGGAGAGAGGACCTAAGAGACATGGGTCGAGAAGGGAATTTGACCTAAGACAGATAAGGCGGAGAACAACTTCGACTCAGTAATTATATATCATCCACACAAGCTGATCTACAGACGAGTCTGGCTGGTATGGAGGAAGTACGTCTAGACGAAACAAATGTTTTGTATTTGTCGATATCCGAGGAGCACTTGATTCCTTCAACAGTTGAAATCCAGTCTTCATGTCCATAGTTGAGGATTGTAAAAAAATGATATATGAGATACAGCTGAAAGGTTACAAAGTGAAATTCGTGTGGATTCCATCTCATGTTGGAATAGTGCTCAACGAGGTGGCGGATGACCTGGCCAAACGTGCCACATCAAAATCACAAGTTGACATTGAATGTGTGTTAACAAAGAAGCAAATAAGAAGCAAATTAAGAAATATTCAGGGAGAGGCAGAAGTGGAGAGGAGAGGTATAATGTATGAGGGAAGTCAAACCATGCAACACTACATGTGTGTGAGTCAAAACACCAACATTTCACTTATGGTAAAAGGAGAAATGCTTGGAGTGACTGTGTACATGCGGCTCAGGCTTGGGTACAAATATTACTGGGAATATGGGATAGTTGTTAATAATAATGACACGAAGTGTGAACTATGTGGTATGTTAAGGTCTCACACCCTGGCCCATTATGTTGTTAATTGTCCGTTGATTAATGTATATAGCAACACTGAGATAAGGACTGTTCCTGAACAAATAGCCTGGATGTATCACAACGGAAAGATTGATAATATTCTGGAGAGATATAAGAATTTTGCATCAAGATTGTAATCTTTTGTTAAATTGTCTGAATGTCTATTGCAAATTCTATATATACTTATGTCATAAAATTGTGTGTGTGTACGTCTGGTAACATACTACATGTGACAAGGAAGAAATGTGTATGTTTATCTCTCAGAATGTTCGGTAATATGTTGATTGTTTGCGATGTGTGTGTTTATATGTGAACACGTTGTACTGAACGGGGTGAGAATAGCTTGAGCTACCTCATTCCTTTGTGTGTATTTATACCTCAATAAACTTATTTCAATTTCAAGAGGAAGGAGCGTTATGAAAGCGGTCTGTGACTGTTACTCCTGCTGCTGCTACAGTTGCTGTAACTCACTGGTCACCAGCGGCTGGTGACGGAGGTGACGGAGGAATGTATTCTCCGCCAATAACGGCGGGGGCAGCTGTAGAGGGCCAATAACGGTAATTACACATCCCTAAAGTCACTGATCATTCTATACAGTGCGTCCAACCTCCGGTAAGACTCGGTCCAGGGTAATCCTCCTCGCTGCATTGCTCTCCCCAACTACACTTGCACCACACTGTCCCCAACCAATTGCAGCAACAGTAGCATACAGTAGTAAGAGCATTAGTGGTAGATCAAATCATCACCGTGACCCCGTCACCCCCCCCCCCTCACCATTCACAGCCACAGCACCCTCCTACCAACCACCCTCGGGCGACCAATTACACCAGCGCACACAACCCTACGACTCGACCCCGGGGGCGTCTGTTCCAGTGTCTACTCCCACCGGGCATTAAAATACTTCGTAGGGGGGAACTGACAATTTGAATAGTATTACACATGCATAACAAACACAGCTGAGGGTCGAGTGGATGGGAAGGAGAGGGGATGGGAAGGGGAGGGGATGGGAAAGGGAGGGAACGGGGAGGGGAGGGAAGGGGAGGAGGGGAAAGCCTGACAGAACAAACTGAGCCTTATGTAGCCGGTGCTGAAGGGCCCAAGCCCTATCGTTGCTACACCACGTTAGACCAGGGCGTATAAGCCACACATTAAAATAATGAAAAGCTAACAAAATGAATGAGGGGGAGGGAAGGGGGAAGGGGTGGACTGAGGGAGGAAGAGAGAAGGGGTGGCGGTTGGAGGAAGGGGGGTGTGGAGAAAATGAGAAGAACAAATAAATTAGATAGAAGGGAAGAGAGGGAGAAAGCAGATTTCAAAACAATACAGCAGAACGCAAAAAAAAAGGCAAAAGAAAACGTGGAAATACTTTACGGCAGACTGAGCCAAAAGAGCGTCCTACTGGTGTCTTGGAGGTAACAAGTCACTGATGGTCACACACCTTCCCGTTTCACCTGTTCCTTGTTAAGTATATTCCTCAATTCTTAATTATTTATTTTTCTTCACCTCGACCAAAGATGACATTTGGAGAAATCCTCTTCCAACTAAACCCAGATGCAAGAGCACTAGTCAGAGGAGAGATAGAAGCCCTAAACCAGAATATAATCAACAAGGAATATGCTGTCGTGTATGTATATATATATATATATATATATATATATATATATATATATATATATATATATATATATATATATATATATATATATATATATTTATTTATTTTACAACCACAATACAATACGGTTCTCATCTCACTACAATACAATTATCCACAATGTAATACAAATACAATTAAAATTACAATTAAATACAATTAACATGCACAATACCAGACACTTACAAGGTCACACTACATAGAGGGTGACGTAACACAATTAACAATACTAAACGGAAGAGGAAAATCCCTTTCTTTTGATTGGGTGCTCCGAAGGACAGCAGTTGGACGCAAAAATATATATTATTTGCATGTTAATTTGTGTTTCCAAAATATGGACAGGGATGAAAAATCTTATACGTTCTTTTCGGACGGTCGGCGCGTCAATGCATAAAATTACGTTCACAACTGCAACAAAAAAGACCCCATGCTATTTACTGCATAAAAGCTTTACTAATTATTAGCGTGGACATGGTAATGGCAGGATGTGTAGGTGCTGGTGGTGGTGGTAGTGGTGGTTGTGGAGGGTAGTGGTGGTGCATGGTGGTGGTGGTGGTGATGGTGGTGGTTGTGCAGGGTAGTGGTGGTGGTGGTGGTTGTGCGGGGTAGTGGTGGTGGTGCATGGTGGTGGTGGTGCATGGTGGTGGTGGTGCGTGGTGGTGGTGGTGGTGCGTGGTGGTTGTGCGTGGTGGTGGTGGTGGTGGTGGTGCGTGGTGGTGCGTGGTGGTGATGGTGGTGCGTGGTGGTGCGTGGTGATGGTTGTGGTGGTGCATGGTGGTGGTGGTGCAGGATACTGGTGGTGGTGGTGGTAGTACTGGTGGTGCACGTAATGGTGGTAGTGGTGGTGGTGGTGGTAAGTCTAGAAGTCTAAATGAAGGCTGAACACTTTACGTGGCATTGAAAGTCTAAATTAAAGTTTAAATTTACTTTAGTTTAAAAGGCTTACAAGATAGGTAGCCACACACACACACACACACACACACACACACACACAATCATTAAAGGTCAGCTAAACACCAATCACATTAAAGCAACCAATCAGCCAATGAACAACCCGGAATTAGCATTTATAATTTAGCGTTGGTAATGATTATGTGGATTAATATGCAGATGAGGTGGCGTAACTCACACTACACCATGTTGACCTGACGAGGGTGTGTGACGGTGTACACTGGTGAGGCTGTGACGGTGAGGTGGCGTAACTCACACTACACCATGTTGACCTGACGAGGGTGTGTGACGCTGTACACTGGTGAGGCTGTGACGGTGAGGTGGCGTAACTCACACTACACCATGTTGACCTGACGAGGGTGTGTGACGGTGTACACTGACGAGGCTGTGTGTGACGATGTACACTGACGAGTCTGTGTGTGACGCTGTACACTGACGAGGCTGTGTGTGACGGTGTACACTGACGAGGCTGTGTGTGACGGTGTACACTGACGAGGCTGTGTGTGACGGTGTACACTGACGAGGCTGTGTGTGTGACGGTGTACACTGACGAGGCTGTGTGTGTGACGGTGTACACTGACGAGGCTGTGTGTGACGCTGTACACTGACGAGGCTGTGTGTGTGTGTGTGTGTGTGTGACGCTGTACACTGACGAGGCTGTGTGTGACGGTGTACACTGACGAGGCTCTGTGTGTGACGGTGTACACTGACGAGGCTGTGTGTGTGACGGTGTACACTGACGAGGCTGTGTGTGTGACGGTGTACACTGACGAGGCTGTGTGTGTGACGGTGTACACTGACGAGGCTGTGTGTGTGACCGTGTACACTGACGAGGCTCTGTGTGTGACGCTGTACACTGACGAGGCTGTGTGTGACGCTGTACACTGACGAGGCTGTGTGTGTGACGCTGTACACTGACGAGGCTGTGTGTGTGACGGTGTACACTGACGAGGCTCTGTGTGTGACGCTGTACACTGACGAGGCTGTGTGTGACGGTGTACACTGACGAGGCTGTGTGTGACGCTGTACACTGACGAGGCTGTGTGTGTGTGTGACGCTGTACACTGACGAGGCTGTGTGTGTGACGCTGTACACTGACGAGGCTCTGTGTGTGACGCTGTACACTGACGAGGCTGTGTGTGTGACGCTGTACACTGACGAGGCTGTGTGTGTGACGCTGTACACTGACGAGGCTCTGTGTGTGACGCTGTACACTGACGAGACTGTGTGTGTGACGCTGTACACTGACGAGGCTGTGTGTGTGACGCTGTACACTGACGAGGCTGTGTGTGTGACGCTGTACACTGACGAGGCTGTGTGTGTGACGCTGTACACTGACGAGGCTGTGTGTGTGACGCTGTACACTGACGAGGCTGTGTGTGTGACGCTGTACACTGACGAGGCTGTGTGTGTGACGCTGTACACTGACGAGGCTGTGTGTGTGACGCTGTACACTGACGAGGCTGTGTGTGTGACGCTGTACACTGACGAGGCTGTGTGTGTGACGCTGTACACTGACGAGGCTGTGTGTGTGACGGTGTACACTGACGAGGCTGTGTGTGACGGTGTACACTGACGAGGCTCTGTGTGTGTGTGACGCTGTACACTGACGAGACTGTGTGTGTGACGCTGTACACTGACGAGGCTGTGTGTGTGACGCTGTACACTGACGAGGCTGTGTGTGTGACGCTATACACTGACGAGGCTGTGTGTGTGACGGTGTACACTGACGAGGCTCTGTGTGTGACGCTGTACACTGGCGAGGCTGTGTGTGACGCTGTACACTGGCGAGGCTGTGTGTGACGCTGTACACTGGCGAGGCTGTGTGTGACGCTGTACACTGGCGAGGCTGTGTGACGCTGTACACTGGCGAGGCTGTGTGTGTGTGTGTGACGGTGTACACTGACGAGGCTGTGTGTGTGTGACGATGTACACTGGCGAGGCTGTGTGTGTGTGTGACGGTGTACACTGACGAGGCTGTGTGTGTGTGACGGTGTACACTGGCGAGGCTGTGTGTGTGTGACGGTGTACACTGACGAGGCTGTGTGTGACGCTGTACACTGACGAGGCTGTGTGTGTGTGTGTGACGCTGTACACTGACGAGGCTCTGTGTGTGTGACGGTGTACACTGACGAGGCTGTGTGTGACGCTGTACACTGACGAGGCTGTGTGTGACGCTGTACACTGACGAGGCTGTGTGACGGTGTACACTGACGAGGCTGTGTGTGACGGTGTACACTGACGAGGCTCTGTGTGTGTGTGACGCTGTACACTGACGAGGCTGTGTGTGACGCTGTACACTGACGAGGCTGTGTGTGACGGTGTACACTGACGAGGCTGTGTGTGACGGTGTACACTGACGAGGCTGTGTGTGACGGTGTACACTGACGAGGCTGTGTGTGACGCTGTACACTGACGAGGCTCTGTGTGTGTGTGACGCTGTACACTGACGAGGCTGTGTGTGTGTGACGCTGTACACTGACGAGGCTGTGTGTGTGACGCTGTACACTGACGAGGCTGTGTGTGTGTGACGCTGTACACTGACGAGGCTGTGTGTGTGTGACGCTGTACACTGACGAGGCTGTGTGTGTGTGTGACGCTGTACACTGACGAGGCTGTGTGTGTGTGTGACGCTGTACACTGACGAGGCTGTGTGTGTGTGACGCTGTACACTGACGAGGCTGTGTGTGTGACGCTATACACTGACGAGGCTGTGTGTGTGTGTGACGCTATACACTGACGAGGCTGTGTGTGTGTGACGCTGTACACTGACGAGGCTGTGTGTGTGTGTGACGCTGTACACTGACGAGGCGGTGTGTGTGTGTGACGCTGTACACTGACGAGGCTGTGTGTGTGTGTGACGCTGTACACTGACGAGGCTGTGTGTGTGTGTGACGCTGTACACTGACGAGGCTGTGTGTGTGTGTGACGCTGTACACTGACGAGGCTGTGTGTGTGTGTGACGCTGTACACTGACGAGGCTGTGTGTGTGACGCTATACACTGACGAGGCTGTGTGTGTGTGTGTGACGCTATACACTGACGAGGCTGTGTGTGTGTGACGCTGTACACTGACGAGGCTGTGTGTGTGTGTGACGCTGTACACTGACGAGGCTGTGTGTGTGTGTGACGCTGTACACTGACGAGGCTGTGTGTGTGTGTGACGCTGTACACTGACGAGGCTGTGTGTGTGTGACGCTGTACACTGACGAGGCTGTGTGTGTGTGTGACGCTATACACTGACGAGGCTGTGTGTGTGTGTGACGCTGTACACAGACGAGGCTGTGTGTGTGTGTGGCGCTGTACACTGACGAGGCTGTGTGTGTGTGTGGCGCTGTACACTGACGAGGCTGTGTGTGTGACGCTGTACACTGACGAACCTGTTTCTCCCTCCTTCCCTACATATGTACGCGGCCCCAGTGAAGGATCAAGAGGAGAGTACCTGGGAAGATCATCACGGTGCGGCCTATTGATCTGCGGCCGGCCACCTGTACACCTCGCCGCATGCGGCCCTGCTCAGGTAAGCTCCAAGTAAGCTCACCCCCCCCCCCCCAATGAGTTTAGCAGCAACTTACACCTGGCCTTCGGGAAGCAAAGCAAGACCAAGAGAATTATCCCTTAGCGTCATTCACCGTTATCTTGAGGTGATTTCGGGGCTTAGTGTCCCCGCGGCCCGGTCCCCGACCAGGCCTCCACCTCCAGGAAGCAGCCCGTGACAGCTGATTAACTCCCAGGTATCTATTTACTGCTAGGTAACAGAGGCATCAGGGTGAAAGAAACTCTGCCCATTGGTTCTTGCCGGCGCCCGGGATCGAACCCAGGACCACGCGTCCAGTGTTCTGTCCGCTCAGCCACCGGTTCCCTTGCAGAAAAACTGACCCTTGCACACACTACGACGACCGCAGCTTCCCAAGAGCTGGAGCTCAACCCGCGCAAGCACAACTAGGTGAGCACAGCTCATTTAGACTACTCTCGTAGCGGGTTCCTTTATCTCGGTCAACAAAGACCTACCTTGAAGTTACCTTGAGGTGCTTCCGGGGCTTAGTGTCCCCGCGGCCCGGTCGTCGACCAGGGCTCCTGGTTGCTGGACTGATCAACCAGGCTGTTGGACGCGGCTGCTCGCAGCCTGACGTATGAGTCACAGCCTGGTTGATCAGGTATCCTCTGGAGGTGCTTATCCAGTTCTCTCGTGAACACTGTGAGGGGTCGGCCAGTTATGTCCCTTATGTGTAGCATGGACGAAAACGCAAAGTTCCTTTCATACCTTGACTCTTAATAAGAGACAATCTCAGGTCTTTTGGAGTCTTAGCGTAAATCCGGACTGCAAATTACCACTGGCCTATACTCGATATCATATATAATAAAGAGCAGCACTTTAAACTCGATATCATAAACTCAAGGGGAATGAATGTCCCCGGCTGACCTCTTGGCTGGTGGCCTGGTCAATCACTTGCAACTACTTGGGCTGGACGGTAAAGGGACGGTCTTGTTTCATGCAGGTCGGCGTTCAAGCCCTCCCGACTGTCCAAGTGGTTGAGCACCATTCCTTCCCCCCGTCCCGTCTCAAATCCTTATCCTGATCCCTTCCAAGTGCTATATAGTCGTAATGGCTTTGCGCTTTTCCCCCCTGATCATTCCCTTCCCCTCGCAGTTTGATGCACGAATCACAGCCCCGTTGATCAATATGGAGGTGTTCATCAAGTTCTCTTTTCGAACACCGTGAGAGGTCGGCCAGTTATGCCCCTGATGTGCCGAAGGAGGTTGGAAAGTCTTGGTTCCTTAATTAATGTTGATAGAATTGTCTCTCAGAGTGCCTGTTGCACCTCTGCTTTTCAATGGGGATATTTTGCACTTCCTGCCATGCCTCCTGGTCACATGTGGAGTTGTGCAGATTTGAAACCAGTTCCTCTAATATTTTCCAAATATAAATTATTAATGTATCTCTCGCCTGCGCTCTGGAGAATTATTGTTGTTTTAGATTTAGCTACTCAGAACGAAGTGTCCATGTAGCACGGTCTATGGTGAGCCCGTAATTGAGTTCGGTTATTCGCCAGAACTTTGTTACTGTGATATTTGGGTCTATGCTCTGGAGAATACAGTTATATACATTTTAAACGTCCTCAGAAGTGAGGCTGGCCAGATTAATTGATGAAGATTAAGCCACCGAAGAGGTGGCACGGGCATGAATAGCCCGTAAGAGGCTGGCCAATCGAGCCGTATGTTTTATAGCTTCTCTCGGTGAATCAAATGACTGAACTGAACCGAGATGAGGTGAAGTGGGGGTGGAGGCGGCGACCATACGCAGGCCAGCACGGCGGCCATACGCAGGCCAGCACGGCGGCCATACGCAGGCCAGCACGGCGGCCACACGCAGACCAGCACGGCGGCCACACGCAGGCCAGCACGGCGGCCACACGCAGGCCAGCACGGCGGCCACACGCAGGCCAGCACGGCGGCCATACGCAGGCCAGCACGGCGGCCACACGCAGACCAGCACGGCGGCCACACGCAGGCCAGCACGGCGGCCACACGCAGGCCAGCACGGCGGCCACACGCAGGCCAGCACGGCGGCCACACGCAGGCCAGCACGGCGGCCACACGCAGGCCAGCACGGCGGCCACACGCAGGCCAGCACGGCGGCCACACGCAGGCCAGCATGGCGGCCACACGCAGGCCAGCATGGCGGCCACACGCAGGCCAGCACGGCGGCCACACGCAGGCCAGCATGGCGGCCACACGCAGGCCAGCATGGCGGCCACACGCAGGCCAGCATGGCGGCCAGTTCAATCACATTATGTCCAGTTGACTACAGAGGCAAGGCGCCGGTCATGCAACTGGCACAGAGGTGCCCATCCTATTACAGCAATTATGGCGATCATTAATTAACTGCAATCTACCTCGGCTTATATTACACTTCCAACTGAATACACAACAACTTCAAAGCACTTATACACAAGTGTATGCATGCATGCACGAATGCACATGCGCGCACGCACAACACACACACACACACACAGGTGTAGGCTGACTCCATACACAGTTTCAAATGTAGATATGATAGAGCCAAGTAGGGTCAGGAATCTGTACACCAGTTGATTGACGGTTGAGAGGCGGGACCAAAGAGCCAAAGCTCAACCCCCGCAAGCACAATTAGGTGAGTACAATTAGGTGAGTACACACACACACACACAACACACACACACACAGTGGTAGACGGTTGGAACAAGTTAGGGAAGAAGGTGGTGGAGGCCAAGACCGTCAGTAGTTTCAAAGCGTTATATGACAAAGAGTGCTGGGTAGACGGGACACCACGAGCGTAGCTCTCATCCTGTAACTACACTTAGGTAATTACACTTAGGTAATTACACACACACACACACACACACACACACACACAGGGCTCTGTACTCGGTCCTATCTTGTTTCTGATATATGTAAATGATCTCCCGGAGGGTATCGATTCATTTCTCTCAATGTTTGCGGACGATGCTAAAATTATGAGAAGGATTAAAACAGAAGAGGACTGTTTGAGGCTTCAAGAAGACCTAGACAAGCTGAAGGAATGGTCGAACAAATGGTTGTTAGAGTTTAACCCAACCAAATGTAATGTAATGAAGATAGGTGTAGGGAGCAGGAGGCCAGATACAAGGTATCATCTGGGAGAGGAAATTCTTCAGGAGTCAGAGAAGGAAAAAGACTTGGGGGTTGATATCACGCCAGACCTGTCTCCTGCAGCACATATCAAGCGGATAACATCAGCGGCATATGCCAGGCTGGCCAACATACGAACGGCATTCAGAAACTTGTGTAAAGAATCGTTCAGAACTTTGTATACCACATATGTCAGGCCAATCCTGGAGTATGCAGCCCCAGCATGGAGTCCATATCTAGTCAAGGATAAGACTAAACTGGAAAAGGTTCAAAGGTTTGCCACCAGACTAATACCCGAGCTGAGAGGTATGAGCTACGAGGAGAGACTACGGGAATTAAACCTCACTTCGCTGGAAGACTAAAGAGTTAGGGGGGACATGATCACCACATTCAAGATTCTGAAGGGGATTGATAGGGTAGATAAAGACAGTCTTTTTAACACAAGGGGAACACGCACAAGGGGACACAGGTGGAAACTGAGTGCCCAAATGAGCCACAGAGATATTAGAAAGAACTTTTTTAGTGTCAGAGTGGTTGACAAATGGAATGCATTAGAGGGTGATGTGGTGGAGGCTGACTCCATACACAGTTTCAAGTGTAGATATGACAGAGCCCGATAGGCTCAGGAATCTGTACACCTGTTGATTGACGGTTGAGAGGCGGGACCAAAGAGCCAGAGCTCAACCCCCGCAAACACAACTAGGTGAGTACAACTAGGTGAGTACACACACACTAAATGTCTGGTTTTGCTGTTATTTTTAATATCCAACTTCTACAATATTACAATAAATCCATAAAATTACGTTGAAGAAGTTGTCACTTTAGTCAAATCTTCTCATTACGACTTAAAGGCTTTAGCATGGAAAATCATACACAATAAAACATTCCAATTGATAAAATCTTGAGAGGAGGGCGGTGCCTGGGGAGGCCCGGGACGAAGGTTCGAGCCCACCGCCAGCCTCCAAACATTTTCTCATGGAAATCAGACTTCACGGATTACTGAAACGCGCCCAATCAATTTTTTTGTTGGAGTAAATCCATTATGTTAGACACCATTACAGGCGAGACATTACACCTAGTCCACTTGCACATGTCGGCCCCCCTCCCAATGGTCGAAGCGGTTGGGCACCGTTCCTTCTATCCGTTTTCACATCCCGGCTCCTTGATCTCCTATCCTTCCCATTGTGGCTTAGTGCCTTTTCCTCATAATTTTCCCTTATTTCTCAGAGGATTCTCATAGGATCTCACAGACTTCTCATAGGTTTCCCCTCTATATTTTCTTGAGACGAAGATACAGCTTCTCGATATTGCGAGCACGTTGGCAAGACGAGCCACTTAAGTGTTCTCCGGGTAGTTAGGGCGAGAGGTGTGACAGAGTAGTTACCTTCGTGCAAAGGGAACTTGTAATTGGGAGTCATAAGTGGCGTCTCTTGCTGGGGAGTTTATTCCTGAGGGAAACTCTCTGGGGATAGGGGGAGGGGGGGGGGAGTTAAGCTATGTGAGAGCGGAGGGAAGGGGAATATGTATGTCGTGGACATTATATCACCCACCCCCTTCCATATCCACGCCCAACCATCCACCCCTTCCAACCATTTAATAACTTTTGTGCTCAAAAAACGACACAAACTTTTTGTCTAGCCAATTAAATAAGGAAGGATAGTGGAGGGGGGAGAGGTAACTAGGAGTGGGAAACGAGAAGTAGGATGGAGAAGTAGGAAGTAAACGAGGGAGGAAACGAGAAGTAGCCATAAAGGTTAATCACCCCCCACCCCCCCAGCACCATCACCCCACCCCACCAGCACCATCACCCCACCCTCTTCCGCCAGTACCAATTAGGGCCATATTGATCTGGTTCGATACAAGTTTGACTCCATCTCTTGTCCCGAAATCATCTAAAGGTTGTCCTCTGGTGGAGAGGTTAATGACACCGAGCACAGCTACGCCCCCCCCCCCCCTCCTTTCTCCATCACAGTGTACACGCTCCCTCTCTCCACCACACTCTCCCTCCCTCCACCACTCACAGGAGTGGAACGGGGAATTTTG